>JACVVK020000802.1:0-15000 GCA_018292915.2 Batillaria attramentaria
TTGTCTGTTTAAGAGAGACTCTAAAAAAAGAAAATCTTTGGACTCACATGATGCTCTGTCACAGATAAGATAAAATACAGTGAACATGGCGATAGTCCTACGCAAAAAATCCAACGTGTCGATAGTCCTACACAAGTAGTCCCACGCGTCGGTAGTCCTACTTGTCGACAGTCCTACGCAAATAGTCTAAAGTGTCGATAGTCCACCGCAAATAGTCCTACGTGTCGACAGTCCTACGAAAAATTAATAGTCTTACGTGACGATAGTCCGAATTCTCGGTAGTCATAAGCTCGACAGTCCTACGGACAATGACGAATGGAGTGATTCCTTCATAAGGGTTTTTTTGTTTTTTTGTTTTTGTTTTTTTAAATCAGAGACACAATACCTCCAGACCGTAACAACAATTAGCGTTTGAAAATGGGGTCACCTTCGCTTTTATATCTAGCCTGCGTCACGACAAGCTGCTATTGTAGTCATCTTTCCGGGGGGGGGGGGGGGAAGGGGGGGGGGAAACACACACACACACACACACACACACACACACACACACACACACACACACACACACACACACGCACGCACGCACGCACGCACAAACACACACACACACACACACACACACACACACACACACACACACACACACACACAGAAGCCATACACGGCCTTCGTCGACACACAGTGGAAGGTCGAAGATGGGTCTTGGTGGGTCTAAATAAAACGACCCCACTCCTCTGCACAGTTGTCACTGTTTACTCTGGAAATTGCTGATGATGAGTGTTTCTAGGATTACGATATGACACGCCAGAGTCCTGACGTCATTCCGCAATTACGTCACTCAGTGTATTACAAAACTTTGCAGGGACCCACAGTAACCTTGTAACGCTGTCACTTCTATGCATGGTCACTGGTCAACGCATTAAAATTTGACTAGTGTCCATTCCATTCCATTATTTATATTGCTTGGGTGGTAGTGGGGGAGGGGGGCGGGGGGTCGGGGGGCTAACAGGAAGGAGGTTCTCTTCTCGGGAGAATGACACTTTATTTAACCACGATAGAAGCTTTAGGTAGATAAAGCGTTTCAGAGAGAGAGAGAGAGAGAGAGAGAGAGAGAGAGAGAGAGAGAGAGAGAGAGAGACAGACAGACAGACAGACAGTGGATAACAATTCACATAATACAGTACAGCACAGACAGACAGACGGACAGACAGACAGACACTGGATAACAATTCACATAATACAGTACAGCACAGCACAGACAGACAGACAGACAGGCAGATAGCACAGCACAGCACAGCACAGCACAGCACAGCACAGCACAGCACAGCACATACAGGCAGACGGGCAGTCAGCACAGCACAGCACAGCACATACAGGCAGACGGGCAGTCAGCACAGCACAGCACAGCACAGCACAGCACAGCACAGCACAGCACAGCACATACAGGCAGACGGGCAGTCAGCACAGCACAGCACAGCACATACAGGCAGACGGGCAGTCAGCACAGCACATACAGGCAGACGGGCAGTCAGCACAGCACAGCACAGCACATACAGGCAGACGGGCAGTCAGCACAGCACAGCACAGCACATACAGGCAGACGGGCAGTTAGCACAGCACAGCACAGCACAGCACAGCACAGCACAGCACATACAGGCAGACGGGCAGTCAGCACAGCACAGCACAGCACATACAGGCAGACGGGCAGTCAGCACAGCACAGCACAGCACAGCACAGCACAGCACAGCACAGCACGACAGACAGACAGACATAGACAAAACGCCGCGAGGAAAGACGTTCCGATTGTCATAGGCGTGGTACGGACTCTTGCCGATTACAGCACTCTCTACACTGTGCATGGAAATTGGAAAGGTCTTCACACAGTTCACACACCGGCCTTTGCAAATAACTTCCCTATTAACTTTTTTTACTGCGCAGTTATTCTGGAGGTCACGTCTCTCACTATAGACAGCACAGTCGCAGTTCAAGTTGTAGTACGGGCGGACTCTACGATACGAATTCGTATTACGCTATTTCGTGCTGCATCCTACATACGTAATTGTGGTGTGTGTGTGTGTGTGTGTGTGTGTGTGTGTGTGTGTGTGTGTGTGTGTGTGTGTGTGTGTGTGTGTGTTTAAGGGGCTGTTGGTATCATATTTATGCTAACATTGTTCTGAGCTGTTTTCGTGGTATCTATCATCATACTACTCAGACAGCTGGGCCCGTATGTAATAGTCGAGGTTAGGGCTTTTAGCCCCGGGTTAGAGTCTAACCTCAAACTAATAAACTAGCTTTAGGGTTAAATTTTCTGTTGGTTTTTGTTTTAAATTTTGACGCGGGTCCATTCCAGCAAGATGCCTGTGCCGTTATAGAAGGATTTTTGTCTTTCTTTCTTCGCTTCCTTTTTTTATTTAATTTTGTTTTGGGGCTTCTTTTGTCTTAGTCTGGGTTAGGCCCGTAGCCGTTGGTTAAATTAACCTCGAGTTCTACATACGGGCCCAGGTTCTGAACTGTGTCGGCAGTACAAGTATCTGCCGAGAATTATATGTGAGTTGCGTTATGTTTAATGATTCGCTCACTCCATTCTTATGGACTGTTTGTCTTTACGATAAAACTGTCTGAGTCACAGAAAGCCGTTTCAAAACTGCGTACTAGAAATGCCGCGGGGGGTTGGGGTGGGGGTGGGGGTAGGGGGGGGGTAGAGGGCAAGATAGTAAGCGTCTCAAAAACTAGACGACATCCTTCTCTTTTACGGCACTAACTTCAACAACAACAATCATCATCATCATCATCATCATAACAATAATGGCATTAATATAGGCGCTTTACCCCAAATATTTGGCTCAAATCGCCGCGAGTAAACCCATAGCGCACGCTCACGTGAATCACACGCATTCTCTCACACACTGGACACGAACACATTACAGTCACGTGTCGCGAAGGGCCTTCTCAGCAATTTAAGTTTCAGAAATTTAGAACTGCTTTAAATTTTGTGGGCTGAACATTTCCAACGCAGAATTGGAGGAAGCCGGAGTACCCGGAGAGGAACCCTCGACGGTCGGCCCGAACGGACTATGCAACGTCTAACGTCTAACAGCCCCCCCCCCCCCCCCCCCCCCACACACACACACACACACCCCTCCCTCTACCACCTCTACTTCTCTCGACAACCAATACAGAACAACTAGCACACGAATAATGAGCGGCCGGCGCCGTGTATGCAGCTACTACAACCTTATTTTGAGCGCACTCAGAAACTCCTCCACTATTTCGTGAGTGGTTCCATGGACCGGTACAGACTGTCGTCCTGTGGCGCGAGACATACTGAAGTTACCGTTCACAAGAGTGTTCACGTCTCTAACTTCACCGGTCTCTATACTACTACCACGAGTAGTGGCTAGACACTGTAGCGATGTGTCTCGCTCACTGACCAAAAGCCAAATAATGTCACGGCAAACTCGTGCTCTGGTTTTATAAGGGTCCCCGAAGCGCTGAAAACTCTGCAACTGTGACAGAGTTGCCTGGATTATGCACAGTCGAAGGAGTCGCAGTTTTAAAAAAAAAAACCAAACAAAACCGCAATGTTTGAGGCTTTTTGCTGAGATTGCAGACCTTTAAGCTATAACCCACTTTCAAATAATCATTCCTTCAAAATTTCAGACCACGAAGTCGGGCGTCTCCTGAAAATGAATGCACCTTCAATTAGTCCGCGTGGCATCTGACACTGGAACCCACAGCACTCACACGTGATCTCTACCCTACATACAAACGAACCTTCCTTCCAAAAGTTCAAATTTCAAGCCACGACTCCAGACCGGCTCCTGAAAATTAATACCGTTCCAATTTGGCCGTGTGGCATCCGATGCTGCGGCGCCGTAGTAGCGTGTCTCCATTACTCCACCTAATTGCCAGAGACCCTTAACTTTTTTCTTCTTCTTCTTCTTCTTCTTCTTCTTCTCCCCGCCACGATCTTCACTAGGGATAGGATGGGTCACTTAGAACACCCTATACCTGAGAGCCATCCGCGTGGCCAATTTGTTTGATTGCCCGCCATTTTTGCACGGCACTCTGGGATACTTCCGGGAGGACGGAGAGTTCGGGTGAAGTGGGGTGGTGGAGGAAGGATGTGTGTGTGTGTGTGTGGGGGGGGGGGGGGGGTAGAGGGTAGTAGTGGACTAGTAAAAAGAGATATAGTAAAGCAGTGGAGGGGAGGGGAAAGGGGAGGGGGAGGTATAGGAGCCGGGAGGAAGTGTACAACTTGCAGAATGTCTCAGAATCAGGGGTTCGATGCATACAAATAACAGATACAGGCTACACAGCACAGATATCGATTTTAAAGAAAATACTGTCCATTCCTTCAACAAAACATGCAAATGATACCCTAGGAATGCTTTAAAATTCACACACAAGTAAAGTCACAAAAATCCAGCAGCCAAAGACTCACGTGTAGGGTAAATTTAAACAAATTAAATTAAATTCCAATGTTAAGATTTTGGGGGGCAATTCTGTAGTAGCGAGCAGCTGCCCCGTCCGTCCTCGGTCATCTGCTAGCTCTTGTGCCAGCCGCGCATGAATACAAATAGTCCACATACCAGGTTCAATAGTCACTATTTTCACTATTACCTGTCATGAAACTTAGTTACAAAGCCAACGCACAGCCCCAGATTGCCATTTATTTTTACCCTGCCCACAAATTTAGAAAACGGCCAAACAATGATACTATATTTAGCGGAATTATTACTAGATGTCCCGGAAGGTAATAGTGACGTGTAACCTGTAAAAAGGCTATGATGTAAGTTTCAGACTTCGTTCAATTTCTTGAATTGGCTCAAAGCGCCGGGAACGGAACCCGGCTAACACGCACGCACACGTGAGTCACACGCATTCTCTCACACGCTGGCACATTACGGTCAAGTGGTGCGCAGAATCAGCGCAGCAATTTTTGTAGACTTGATTTTTTTTTCTTTCAAATTTTACGGGATAATCATTTTCAAAAGCAGAGATGGGTGGGAGTGGTGGGGGGGGGGGGGGAGAGGAAGCCGGAGTACCCTATAGAAATCCCCGACGATCGGCCATATATATATCCATAGGTGGTCTGTACACTAGTCAGCAACAGCAACAAACCATTCACATTGACGCATTGACGCATAATTATATACTTCTGTCTCCTCATCCACATCTATACAGAGCACAGTAGAAAATCTAATAAAGAAGCATACATTCATCCTGTGTTTAGATGTACTGGATCAGTCTAGCATAAATATATACTTCTACCCAGGAAGCAGCATTAGCAACAACAACAAACTATTCACATTAAGGCGTACGCTTAGGCCTATTCACTCGCATCTGCACAGGACATGATTAAAAAATAAAATGAAATAAAGAACACACATTCAGCCTGTGTTCAGACGTATTTAAAAAAAAAAAGGCCTGCTCACTTGCATCTATACAGAACATAACAGAGACGAGAGAGAACATTTTGTTTGGGACTCGAACCTGACCTCTCGCACTGGTGACGATGTCTTAACAACTAGGCCACCGACCGGCAACTTGGTAGCATCGGGTGCAAATTAGGCTGGTGAGATGGGTCGAGCGAGTGGGGGTAAACGGAAAAGCAATAGGATTCCAGCTTAAACTTGGAGACTGTCGTTTTCGCCAGAATGAAACTAGAGAATGGGAATAAGTACGCAAGAAGGGAGACAACCGTGCAGCAGACCCTCCCCTCCCTCCCGCCCTAAATAGCCGGAAACCTCTTGATTACCATGATTGCTTTTCACGCCTCTCACGGTGACGCCAGTGGACGTTTTTTGTCGTCACGTCTCCGCGCCGACAGCCCGACACCTTTCTTATCCTCTAGGGTAAAGCCAGTGTGGCTGTCGAGAAGCGGAGTTTGTTTTTACACGTAAGTTTTGGCCGTGGTCGTGTATTGTGCTCAGAACTGGAAGTTTGGGATTTTTGCCTGGGGTACACCTTTCCTTGAGAAAATTATTATTATTTTTTTTTAATATAAATTGCATCCATGTAGAGCCAGTAGGGGAAGATGTCTAACCGCTGGCCCTGAAACAGGACAACGTAGAGATTCGAACCGACGATCCTACGACATCACAGTCAATGCTCAGTTGTCATTTAAACCACCGAGGCGTAGTTTAATTCTGTTTGTTTCTTTCTTGGAGTGTGTGTGTGGGGGGGGGGGGGGGTGAAACTTAGGCCCCTGGCTCCAAGTGGAGCATAGGCCATCGACAACCCTTCGCCATCGCACTCTGTTCTGGGCTATACTTGCCACTCCAGTCCAGTTGGTCCCCTGCTTATATATAACTCTACCTCAGTGTCCCGCCTGCAGCTGTTGCGAGGCCGGCCTCTCTTCCTTTTCCCCTGCGGTTTATGATGGTGAAAGCTGCAGTATAAATTCTGTCTGTCTGTCTGTCTGTCTGTCTGTCTGTCTGTCTGTCTGTCTCCCCCCCTCTCTCTCTCTCACACACACACACACACACACACACACACACACACACACACACAGACACAGACAGACACAGACACAGACACACACACACACACACACACACACACACACACACACAGTCACACACACACAGACACACACACACACACAGAGTCACACACACACACACACACACAGAGTCACACACACACACAGACACACACACACACACACACACACACACACACACACACACACACACACACACACACACACACCAGGACAACAATGAATCTAGACACGCAGCACCATAATAAAGAATAAATTGATTTCAACTGCCACCCCATGTTTATTGTCCAACTCAAACACGTACACCTACACCAAGCCCTGTGTAACAACATGAAACCCTGTAAAATTAAACCTGGAGAGAGAGAGAGAGAGAGAGAGAGAGAGAGAGAGAGAGAGAGGGGTGGGTGTTTGGGGGTTTAACGTCCTTTTCCACCACATAGGGTGATATCAAAGACAGGGCAACGATGAAAAAGCCAGCACAAATATTTGGCCCCAGTCGGGATGCGAACTCACGACCCGAGCATTAGAAGTCCAGCGCTCTACCATTCGGCCACCCCGGCTCCCCGACACAGAGAGAGAGAGAGAGAGAGAGAGAGAGAGAGAGAGAGAGAGAGAGAGAGAGAGAGAATAATTTTTATTTTCCAACGGTAGAAGCTTTGGCAGAAATACCATGTTCGAACTTGCCGTTGCGAAACTGCGAGAATATGAGCAAAGGAAGAACAATCTATAATCTACAGGAATATAGGGGGGGGGGGGGAGAGAGAGAGAGAGAGAGAGAGAGAGAGAGAGAGAGAGAGAGAACGAACGAACGAACGAATCTTTATTTTACAACGGTAAAAAAGATGTTGGTCGTCAGACCAATTTTCAACCTTGCCGTTGCTAATGCTACTCAAGAAATGTAGTTAGTTAGTTAGTTAGTTAGTTAGGGCTTAACGCCGCGCAAGCAACACTCAAGAAATGTAAAAAAACAACAACTTTGGAATGAAAATGAGAGAGAGAGAGAGAGAGAGCGTAAGTCCCCCCGACAGAACTTGCGTGCAGTGAGAAATTCAGCTGGCCGAGAGTGCGCCATTCGTCTGCGTCTGGCTAGTGTGAGATGATCAATTCCTTCTGCAAGAATTAACTGCCTAGCAGATTAGAAGCGCTTTGTCGACCGGCCTTGGGGCATTTTTCTTTTCTCCTTTATCCGCGCGGTCGCTTTCAAGTTTTTTTTTTTTTTTTTTGTTAACACTTCCCATGCCACTTTTAGTTGCGCTACGTGCAGACAACGTGGTCTAGCCACACGGGGTTAGGTGGTTTGAAGTTGTGCGGTGAGGCTTACAGAACTCTCATGCAGTTTGCCTAATAAAGGGGTGTTCCTTTCGACCACTGCGATCGTTTTCGTGACTTTGCGGCTTCAAATAGTACAAAAGTGTGACTTTCTTTGGCCTAACACTTCCTACCTCGAAAAAAAAAAAAATCGCTAAAAAATCTGTTTAGCTGGTCTTCGGTCCGCAACCAAATATTGTCGTCTGCTCAGTACGCGGTTCGCTTCTACGGGCGTAGATCAACACACGCGCCAGTCAGAGTCATCACAATGTGCCCATGTTACGAGCGTGGCTGTGCCTGTTGTTTGTGTTTTGTTTGTATGCTGAAAGATAACAGTTTATTGTTTTCTTTGAAGGTTGAGTGAGACAGAGAAGTTGCTACGTTTAGTTCATGCTGTGTTTTGGTTCTGTTTTCCGTGATCCAGAAGTTTCTATTGTTATCACGAAAAATCTAGAAGCAGCGACCTTGTTTTGATTGTAGCTAATCTTACCTCAGGGGCAGGGGGTGGGGGGGGGGGCATTTAGGGTCAAGGTCTGAGTCTCCCGGAAATTTCGTGCAAATCGCTTTGTAGGAGTTGTTTACGATTCGGCGGGCGGGTACTCGATAATTCTGGATTCTTCTTAAGTTTTAAGATATTAGTGAGGTGATTTACGTTCTGATTTTTGATTGGTTCCTTCATAATAGAGGTTCAGAATGTGCTAGAACGCTATCCGTGTACATAAGACTCTGAGATGTGTGTGTGTGTGTGTGTGTGTGTGTGTGTGTGCACGAGAGAAGCTCATAATTATTATATGCGAAGCTTGAGAGTGCAGTGTGACACCAGAGAAGTGCTGTAATAAACTCCACACAGCTATCACTTTCCTACGCGCTCACGAGTTTTTTTGTGAGTGAATGAGACCTTCCGCAGTCAATATAAGAACTCGCGACGTGAAGACTGTATGCCTGCGTCACCGTCAGTATGCCTCGGTAAAGGCCGTTCTTAACCGGGCGAACCACCAGTCTGGCGAACTTGTTCGGCGAACCGAGTATTGTATACGAACAGGGCCAGCGCGCACATGTACGTAGTTCCAGAGGTTCGGCCGGACTAGTTCTCTTTCTTAACCGACCGTTAATGATATGCATACGTCATCGCCCGAACAAGGCGGACTCGGAAGTTGAGACAATCGTAAACATCCAGAATGGCCGCCTTCGTAGATCGAGACGACCAGGCATTTGCTGTAGTTATCGTTTTGAGTGAACTCTTGGATGCCGAGGAAGAGGAAAAAAGAGGAAAAGAGCGCAAGAGAGGGACATGTGAAGTGAGTCGATAGCCGCCAATCCGTCCGCCATTTTCCTCAACTATGTACATGCGCACAACAGCTCTCCCCGAGCAGCCAATCAGAGCGCAGGATCGGCAAAAGGATCGCGAGGGTTCCCACGACACGCTATGCAGTCCTCGAACCTAGTTCGGCGTACCTTTCGAACCAGGGTTTGCGCACAAGTATTTGGTCGGTTAAGAAACAACGTGCGCGAACCTAGTTCGCCGTACTCTTCGAACCTAGTTCGCGAACCAAAAGTCCGCCCGGTTAAGAACGGCCTTAAGACGACGGGCTCTTCAAACATTCACCACGTAACAGTCCAAGCAAGGTGTCGGATTCTGAATGATACACGGATTAAGAGCATCCGATGAAATGTTTTCCACAGCTTTGTTGTATGCCTGACAAACGTGTTAGGACCTTAAGATGATGTCACTGTGCAGGTGTCTAAGTGGTAGAATGTTAGACACTACCAAGAGAGTTCACATCCATCTGGGAACCTGGACCTCTAGCAGCCTTTTGTGGACTATCGCTGCTAACAGAGTCAAATGTAGGCCAACGTTAACTGATCGGCCATACCGCCGCTTGCTCGAGCGTTTTGCCACAGCATATTCGTGTCTAGTGACACCAAATTTGCGTTGAGACAAGGTAAACAATGACATGGAAAAAGAAGTCAAAATCAGGAAACATGCCCTCGAGAAATGCCTTTTAAAAAATACAAAAAGCCGCAGAATCTCAAATCTTTCAAAGCCACGGAGAAGCCAAGCCGATTTTGCAGGGCCGACAACTCTCCGTCTCTCTCTCTCTCTCCTCTTCACTCGAGCCATTTACAATGTCCCCTCGGGACAATTCTCTCCCCTTTCCTCGGCAAATCGCGTGTCGGGCGCATGATGGATGAGCGATTGAAGCGCCCTTGTAAGGGAGGTAAATGAGAGTTTCAAAGAGAGCGCGCCAGAACCCAAACCGCAGGCCCATAGATCTAAGCCCTTAGCGCGCGCGGCCATGTTTGACTGACGTTCGACTGAGGAGCTCTTCAGTGAAGAAGTCGTGAAAGCTAGCGCTCGAAGGGGGCTGCTCTGGTTTGAGGAGGAAATGGATGGCTAAGTTTTGATTGGGTGAAATTTTGCCCCGAGAATCGCAGCTAATGTTCAGGAGAGCGGGATATGTGTGTGTGTGTGTGTGTGTGTGTGTCAGTGTGTGTGTGTGTGTGTGTGTGTGTGTGTGTGTGTGTGTGTGTGTGTGTGTGTGTGTGTGTGTCAGTGTGTGTGTGTGTGTGTGTGTGTGTGTGTGTGGTCTACAGGGGAGCCAGGATTGCCGAATGGTAAGAGCGTTCAGTTGGACTTTCAGTGCTCGGGTCGTGGGTTCGAGTCCTGACTGGAAGCCATATGATTGTGCTGGCCTTTTCCTCGTTGCCTCTCTTTGATATCACTCATACGTGGTTGGAAAAGATCTTAGCTCCCAAACACCTACCCACCCACCTACCCAACGCTCTACTATTACTACTACTACTACTACTACTGAGTATTGTATAGGCGCTTTACCCAATTTCATAAATCGGCTCAAAGCGCCGCGAACTGAACCCAACACGCACGCTCACGTGAAGCACACGCATTCTCTCACACACCGGACATAAACACATTACACGGCAATCACGTGGTGCGAAGGGTCAGCTCAGCTGTTTACATTTCGGAATTTAGAATTGCATTTCTTTTTTCAAATTTGGTGGGCTGAACATTTCCAAAGCAGAGGGGGAGGAAGCCGGAGTACCCGGAGAGAAGCCCCGACGATCGGCCCGAATGAACGGTGCCACATACGAGAAGGAAAAATTCTTTGCCCCGAGTGGGACTCGAACCCCTAGGGGACCTCTCGCATTGGTGACAAGTCTTTTAACCACTAGACCACCGACAGCCCCAATTGAACCATCTGGCTTCCCGCACACGAGGGAGTTAACTATGTATTTCTTGATTCGCTAGTTACAGCATCAATGCGATTTGCACACAGCAGACTGGCGTCAATGGCTTATTAAGAACATCGAAAATTCAGTTCGTCCAAAAAATAAATAAATAAATAAATAAATAAATAAATAAATAAATAAATTAGCGTGCTCCAAAGGTGTCCCAGACCCTGTCTAGTTGTCTCTGTTTGAGGTACAGAGCTTCGACCGAGACGTTTCGGTCGAGGTTCTAACAGTCTCCAGTGTTTTGCATTCAGAGCTCTACTTGCCACTAGGATAGGCTGTTTCAAACCTACATGCACCCGCACGCGAAACTATTCGTTCAATTTACAAAGGATAATAGCTTGAAGTATACCGTAGGTTTATATTGTCCCGTAGATCAGTTTGCATCAGCTGCCCAACGTTACATTTTTTTTTTTCTCCATGTAGTGCAGACACACTTAGCCGCGAAGTAGTCTTTGTGGCTTGCGCGGCGTTAAGCCTCAAAAACTCACTCACTCACCACGAGATCTAAGAAAAAAAATTAAAGGGGGGGGGGGGAGAAGAGAAAAGGCAGAAAATAAACAAACAAACAAAAAACCACAAATGAATAAATTACATTTAGCATCCACCACGAGATCAAAAAAAAAAAAAAAAGGGGGTGGGGGGGGGGGGGGAGGAAGAAGAGAAAAGGTAGAAAAGAAAGAAAAGAGAAAAGGAAAAAAACCCAAATGAATAAATAGCTTAGCATCCAAAACACTTCATCTGACATTAAGGAAACATCTACCACAAGATCTAAAAGAAATACATGTACATGTAAAAAAAAAAGGGGGGGTGGAGTTGGGGGGGGGGGGGGGGGGGAGGGGAGAAGAGAAAAGGTAGAAAAGAAAGAAAAGAGAAAAGGGGAAAAAACCCAAATGAATAAAAAGCATTTACCATCCCCCAAGAGATCGTAAAAAAGGGGGTGGGGGGGGGGGGGGAGAGAGAGATGATGATGATGAAACGTTTTTTATTCAGGATAGAGCATTTAGGCATTGCTGCCTATCTTACATGCTGTCCTGCTATTCTACATTAAAGGGTATTGAGAAAAAAATCAAAACAAACAAACAAACAATAAAAAAGTTTTTTTAAAAAAGGTATAAACTATCTAGGGGAAATACAGGAGAGAAAAATACACACGATAAACAAATCAAAACATACGTGGCATGTGCTGATGATACTGGCTGTATGCCAAGTAAGAAATTTACAGTCGTCTCTAATATTGCAAAACATGTATGTAACACATTTCTATATATATCGTCAGATAAGCGTCAGAGAGAGAGAGAGAGAGAGAGAGAGAGAGAGAGAGAGAGAGAGAGAGCAAAGACAGAAAAAAAAAGAAACAAAAAAAGAACAGAAAAAAAAACCCAAATGAATAAATAGCATTTAGCATCCCAAACACTCCATCTGACATTAAGGAAACGCCGACAAAAGTTCACACAGGATGCCCTCTCTGATTTATACACTTTTATTCCGACGAAGGAAATGTTTTGTCCAACATAAACCTTTCACTGCACCAGACCCTTTCAAGATTTATCAGCGAAGGGACCCGTTTGACCGAAATCCATGTTTGTTTTCCCGTTTTACCGCCGGCAAAAGAATTGTCAAGACAAGAAGGTCACCATTGCGGAGGCGTTGGTTAAGGGCAGGCGATATTTATTCATGTCACGGTTCAATGTCTATGGCTGGCGCAAGAGAAGATAAATCACACTCAGTATTGAGAGAGTTGGGTTTTTTCCCTGAGAGATTGTCGAACTTGGGATTAAAGGTCTTCAATCTCAACAAAAAGCCACAAACAATGTGTTTAAAAAAACAATCAAACAAACAAACAAACAAAAAAACCCAACAATAAATAGCTGAGCTGACCCTTCGCACCACGTGATTGTAATGTGTTTATGTCCAGTGTGTGAGAGAATGCGTGTGATTCACGTAAGCGTGCGTGTTGGGTTCGGTTCGCGGCGCTTTGAGCCGATTCAGGAAATTGGGTAAAGCGCCTATACAATACTCATTATTATTATTAATAAACAACTATCCGACTGCAAAATACCCTGTCAGCTCCGTCACAGTTGCAGAGTTTTCAGCCTCCCTGAAACCCCTATAAAAGCCAAGGGCAGCCTGGTTTCTCAGCTTGCGTCTCGCCCAGCCAAGCAGCCAAAGACACATGCCAGGAACAACTTGTCCTTAAGGGCCAAAAGCCATAGGACGTAAAGCAAGCTAATGGTGATGGTTTCTCAGCTCAGTCTGCGTTTTACATTGAGCGAGAACGATCGCAGTGACTTGTCTTCTCGTGCAGCACACAACACCCGCTAGACGCTGTAGCGATGTGTCTCGCTCTCTGACCAAAAGCACAATGAATTCACGGCAAACTAATGCTCTGGTTTTATAAGAGTCGCCGAAGAGCTAAGAGCAACTGTGACAGGGTTGTTTGCATTATGTGCACTCGCAGGAGTCGCAGTTTTAAAAAGCACACTGTTTGCAGTTTGTTGTTGTTGTTGTTGTTGTTGCTGAAATTGCAGACCTTTAAAGGGATGCGAGTTAAAGGTCTGCAATCTCAGCAAAAGCCGCAAACATTGCGGTTTTTTTTTTTTTTTTTTTTAAACTGCGACCCCTTCGACTGTGCATAATTCAGGCAACTCTGTCACAGTTGCAGAGTTTTCAACGTTCCTGAAACCACAATAAAAGCCAAGGGCAGCCTGATCTCACAGCTCAGTTTGCGTTTTGACACTCAGCAAGAAAGATCGTGCAGCACTGGCACTCAACATCCGCTAGACACTGTAGCGATGTGTCTCGCTCTCTGACCAAAAGCACAATGAATTCACGGCAAACTAATGCTCTGGTTTTATAAGAGTCGCCGAAGAGCTAAGAGCAACTGTGACAGGGTTGTTTGCATTATGTGCACTCGCAGGAGTCGCAGTTTTAAAAAGCACACTGTTTGCAGTTTGTTGTTGTTGTTGTTGTTGTTGCTGAAATTGCAGACCTTTAAAGGGATGCGAGTTAAAGGTCTGCAATCTCAGCAAAAGCCGCAAACATTGCGGTTTTTTTTTTTTTTTTTTTTAAACTGCGACCCCTTCGACTGTGCATAATTCAGGCAACTCTGTCACAGTTGCAGAGTTTTCAGCGCTTCGAAGACCCTCCTTATAAAACCAGAGCACGAGTTTGCCGTGACATTATATGGCTTTTGGTCAGTGAGCGAGACACATCGCTACAGTGTCTAGCGGATGTTGAGTGCCAGTGCTGCACGATCTTTCTTGCTGAGTGTCAAAACGCAAACTGAGCTGTGAGATCAGGCTGCCCTTGGCTTTTATTGTGGTTTCAGGAACGTTGAAAACTCTGCAACTGTGACAGAGTTGACTGTGCTTGCACGGTCGAGAATTAGTCTTTGTGGCTTGCGCGGCTTTAAGCCCTAAAAACTCACTCACTCACTCACTTGCACGGTCGACTCTGTAAAATCTTTTCACACTTCGGAAAGCTTTTTGTTGGGAGCTAAGATCTTTAAAAAAGATGGAGCTCAAAAGTGCTGCAATTTTTCGCCAGTGTCATAATTATGTTTGATACGGAACATAATCATGTTTACTGAAACAAAGAGGGTTGTGAAAGAATAAACAGCTGTGATTATAATGTCGTAATTAGACTTAGACTGAAAACAGCAGTTCTGTCGTTTGATAATCATTTTTGCTAACTGCTGCCGTCAACTGATTTTTCATTCGTATGTCACACGAGGAACACACACACACACAAAACCCGCCGTGTTCGGTTGTGGTCGTTGTTTGTTCGGACTAAAACATTACCGTTTGACATCAGCCTATGTTGATGATGATCCTGAACATAACCTAAACTGGGGAGCGGCGGTGGCCGAACGGTAGAGTGTTGGACTTCTAATGCTCGGGTCGTGAGTTCTTATCCCGGCTGCGGCCAAA
>JACVVK020000802.1:20000-27500 GCA_018292915.2 Batillaria attramentaria
GTGAAGTGGGTGAATCTCGGCTGTGTGGCAACAGCCTCCCCGTTGGGTCCATAGCACACCCGCTCTGGGTAGGAGCCGACCTAGGTAAAAAAAAAAAAATCTCGCTTGCCTCGGCTGGGACTCGAACCCGGCTCTCCCGGTCCATGGTCCGAAGTGCTAACCACTACACTACGGGGGCCGGTGTCAGTTCAAATGTTGTATTCAGTCCAGGCGTTTCATTTTCATCTGTCGACGTCAGCACGTTAACTCAGTACTAACACTTACATCTAATGACGTATGTTCTCTGCTGGCGATCTCATTTTCGTTCAACCGTAAAGATCAAATGCTGAGCTGGTAAGTCAAAACTATGCGCTCACAAAGAAAGGTCTCAGACACAAAAGAGCTCCCACAGACATAAGGCCAGAGCTTCTTTGGATGAAATACTGCGCAGAATCTTGTTGTATCAGCATTCGCACGGGCGGCCTGAGTATACAGACTATACAGCCCGATAAAGGGGATTTTGACTAGTGGTTATAGGGCGTGTGTCTGGTAGGCAGGATTTTGGTTTGGGATTTTCTTCTCCAAATCGAGTCAAACGTTACGTGCAGACTCGTTTCATGTGCCTGTCTCGCCTTCGCGTACGCACGCATGCGGTAATTCGCGTTTGCACGTTAAAGATCCCAGGTTATATGACAGAGTCGCACGGGGGTTCGGAAAACAAGTACACATCTACCCTGAACAGTTCTTGCCCTTCAGCTGACGCCATTACGGCCAGATAAAGAGGCTACGTACCATAAATGCATTTTTGGAGGAAAACGCTATATATTCCTCTTACACATAAGGTTGCAGATGACACCCTAGAAATGCTTTAAAATTCACCCCCCCCCCCCCCCCAAAAAAAAAATAATAATAAAAAAAAAATAAAAAAAAATAAAAAAAATAAATAAATAAAAAATAAAAAAAATAAATATAAAAAAAATCACAAATTTCAGGCAGCCGTATACTCATGTGTATAGTAAATTTCAACAAATTCCATTATTCCGTTTTTGGCAATGTTGGCAGCGACCACATACCCCCTCATTCCACGGTCGTCTGCTGGCTCTTGTGCCAGCCGCGCATGAATACAAATAGTCCACAAGCCAGCCTCATTTCCCCCTAATTTTACTATTACCTGGCATGGAACTTGTTTACAAAGCCAACAAAAAGCACCAGATTGCCATTTTTTTACTCTGCGCTCAAATTTTAAAAGGGGCAAAGATTTTCTGCTATATTTAGCGTAGTTCTTACTACATGAATCGGAATCTGTTACTGGTCTGTAACCAAACCACGTTCCCTCAGCTTACTAATTAATGAATGCATGACCTGCGGGACGCTCATGCAGCTTGGCCAAATGTATAAATAGCACAGGGGAATCCCATTGGAAAGGTGACAACTTCGTTTGAATTCCGCCAATCGCTGTGCGAAGCCTGTATGTCACATGACGTGTCTTTTATCCGATCTAATACCTGCAGGTCAAGGGCAGATGACTTCGGACTAGTACACACCATGCATGCAGGGGGGGGGGGGGGGGAGAGATCTGAGAGAGAGAGAGAGAGAGAGAGAGAGAGAGAGAGAGAGAGAGAGAAAGAGAGAGAGAGAGAGAGACAGACAGACAGACAGACAGACAGACAGAGCAGTTGGTTGAGCTGAATAAATTGGGACCCAGAGGATAGTGATTCCAAATTCGTAAAAGAAATATCACCACTCGCTGCGTAAAATTAAGAAATAAATAACAAACAACTAAACAAATAAACAAATAAAATAAACAATGAATCTGCTTAACCCCGGCTTTAGTCCGTACTCTCTTGGAGCCGGTGATGCTATCCTCCACTCAGACTCCAAGACATGGAATTTAATTCACCAGCACGTTCGGCCGTCTCTTTTGCTGACATTTCTGATCGAAACGATAAATTATTTTCAGATTCTAGATTACGGCATTTTCCTCCAAAGGAGCACTCCGCTGCCTCAGTACATTCTGCCGTGTGTAGGAGTTTCACTGCAGGCAGTGCAATATCTCTTGCAGTTTATTCCGAGCAGACAAATAGAGAGCAAGTGTTTTATTAGCTATTGAACCGGACTGGCTGTACATGCCATACGTAAAACGGTCGTGTCGATTGTCTTCGGTCTGGACGTGGGTGGCTATTGACACGACGATGGGGAAATGAAACCTTTATTGATGAGCGCAGCAGGGTAAAAACCAGACGAAGGGAAGGTAGTGGTGAAGAGGGGTGGGGGTGGGGTGGGGTAGGGGGGGCTGGCGGTGAGGGGGGGGGGGGGGGGATGAAAATGCTGGTTGATGGTTGTGCATTACTAATAGGATTTTTTTAACGTTTATTTTAAAGCGTTATTTGTTGTGTAGTAATGTTGACAATGGTTTGTTTTAACTCCCAAGGAGTGACAAATATTGAGTCTTGGATCTTGTGGGAACCACACACACACACACACACACACACACACACACACACACACACACACACACACACACACAGAGAGAGAGAGAGAGAGAGAGAGAGAGAGAGAGAGAGAGAGAGAGAGAGAGAGAACCTGGTCACTCCATCCCCCCTCCCAAGAAGACAGCTTTAGTTTTGTAACGGTTGTACCTGAAAGTGCACATACACGTTCGAAATAGTCCGTCCTAAGGCTGGTAGAGCTCAAAATGCAACACAGCAACGTTTACAGGCCGTGCGAACAAGGAGGTCTTTCCAAGCTCGAAGCTCCTCTGTAGTCGGCCGCGTGACAAAACGAGGGCAGGGCCCGCATGTAAAAGTCTGGGTTAGGGAGTTTAGCCCCGGGTTAGAGTCTAACCTCGAACTAATCTAGCTCTAGGGTTAAATTTTACTGGGGTTTTGTTGTTGTTGTTGTTGTTTAAATCAGGAAGCGGGCCCATTCCAGCAAGGTGCCTATGCCGTTACAGAAGGATTTTTGTCTTCCTTTCTTCGCTTCCTTTTTTTTAAAATTTAATTTTGTTTGGGGGTTTCTTTTGTCCTAGTCTGGGTTTGCCCGTAGCCGTGGGTTAAATTAACCTCGAGTTTTACATACGGGCCCTGAGGTTGTGGTTGTCTCCTCAATCCCAACTCTGTACCATCGGGCTTACCGACGTTTACCTTCTGCACTGACCCGAAAATCGGCCACCGAGACCTGCGCCGAGACAAGTGATACCTGTCGCATTCACCAGCACAGTACATTTTCAGCCTGTTTCAGAGATTATTGCCTGCATGAGTTGTCCCCCGTGCATACACAGAACCGCAGCATGCATGCATTTTTCGTGGCAACTTTGTGCTCTGCCACGAAAAAATGCGTGCTTGTTGTGGCAAGGGAGGTAACTGATGCGGGCAATAATCTCTGAAACAGGCTGAAAATGTACCGTGCTGGTCAATGCGACAGTCAGAACTCACTTCTTCTGTGCACACTGTGAAATACCACGTTGACCACAAAGTTGTTCAGAACTGTCCACTTTCCTTGTCACCGAGTACTTTTTGTTTTTTCCTTCGAAGGTATCACTTTTCTCGGCGCAGGTCTGAACGTAGTGCAACCCGTTGGGAGTTGCCTCAATCCTAGTCATGATGTCCCTCTCCTGTAATCGAGGGTCATGGATCCAACCATAGGAAAAAAAATCAACACATTTATATCTGTGGTGGCTGGACCAATATTTATAGGACGCAATTGACGCTGAATAACGCTCCATGAAAATATACATTTTACCCCTACAAGCTACAGTGTATGCGTGTCTCAGTGGAAAATGCCCAACGCTAACACTGCGAGGTGAGGTTCGCCGTGTGCCACAGGGGATCCCATTCTAACTTCAATCAAGCTCAGCCAATAAACATCATCGTACAGCTTAGGTACGCTGCCATTTTTCTTACGTTAGCTTGACGTTTTCGTATGCTTAGCCGCCACGCGAAAGATGTAGCCACCAAAAAGTTTGTTCGCTTGGACCCCTAACCCCACGATGTGACTTCCCCGGTCACTCATGGGTACCCAAAATACCTCAATCCCAGCCTGTGTGAGACGGGAACAGTTTACTGCCCATGTGTCTGTAAGTGATACGCTGCTATAGAAACGACCACAATAGCTCCGACGAACGATTTAGTTCTTTACTACCTTATTATCTACTTTGGGAAATTCGGGCTGCTTCCCCCCGGGATAAGCGCGTCTCCGCTATGCAGCGCCACCCAATACCTATCCCCTGCTTTGGAAATGTTCAGCCCACAAAATTCCAAAATAAATGCAATTCTAACATTCCGAAACTGAAATTGTTCAGCTGGCCCTTCGCACCACGTGATTGTAATGTGTTCATGTCCAGTGTGTGAGAGAATGCGTGTGATTCACGTGAGCGTGCGTGTTGGGTTAAGCTCGCGGCGCTTTGAGCCAAATATTTGGGATAAAGCACCTATACTTGATGCGATTATTATTATTATTATTATTATCCTGTTTTTCAATTGTGCTGGGGGAGGAAAGCCGGATAACCCGGGGAAACCCCCCCCCCCCGATGAGCAGCCCGGTAGTAAGGAAAAATCAGTATCACAACTGGTTATCACAAGCTCGACTTGACCTCGAACCCAAGCTTCATCGCCGTGATAGCTGTGGCGGTCGTTCAGCAGCGCAGCGCGGGCTTAAGTCCGACGCGCTTACTACTAGACCACCGTTCACCCCATATGCGAGACTAGAAAATATCGGGCGTCGCAACTTCTTCTATTTGCTCCACTTACTTTTGTGTCAGCGCCGGCCGCGTTTGATAGACTCCAGTTGATGTAGCGGGCTTAGCCCTGTCTTTCGGCGATTAGGCGCGGACTGACACAGCGAGATAACTCAGACGGACATCGAATGTTTCAACACGAGTCGCGGGCCTTTGTAGTTGTCTCTGGGGGGCGCTGATAGCAAGATCTGCGCGTGACAGGACTCTGAGGTCAATTTCACACTGCCTTCTGGGGTTCAGAGGGCTGTCGATCATCCACGGAGCGAAAAAGAAACGAAACGAAACGATTTCCTGGTTAAGACTGGCTGAGAGAGAGAGAGAGAGAGAGAGAGAGAGAGAGAGAGTAAAAAAAAATAGTCTGTGGAGCATCAGAATGAGAATGTCCCTTGCTTTGCCAGGGTTTATTTTTTTTTTGTATTTTAGTTTGAAAATTTCTGACAGTTTGAATGATTTTTTTTGGGGCTGAGTTATGCACGTTTTTGCAAGCGGCCCTTGACTTATTTTGAGTAGTGTAGGTTCGCAAGAACGTGTCTGACAATCTGTCCTTGCTAAAAGTACAACAAAGAACAATACGGAGACTAAAAATCAAAGAGACGAATATCACACACACACACACACACACACACACACACACACACACACACACACACACACACACACACACAAGAGTACCCTCCGCCCCCTCCCACCCACCCCAAAACACACACACGAGACACCCTCCCCAACAACACACTACACATCTACTTGGCTTTCACACAACGGTAGGTTTTATACAGAGCCACGCTTCATTTTGTATAAATCCAGGTTACTTAAAATCGCTCAGTATTTGTGTTGCCCATCTCACTTCGCTCGTAAAGTGCCAAGAACAACACTTAATTTTTAAAGAGATTAGAAATCGGCATCGCTGTGGTAGGTTTGAAAATAAAACAAACCGCGGCTGGTTTTCTCATTGAAGATGTCTGCCAAAGTGCAGGCTTTATCTGTGAGGCTAATCATCAAACCGCCTGTTTACTTTGCGTGAGGTTATAGTGCATGCGTGGCGACTTGGCCCCATGTCATGCATCTTACACCGTCGGGAAATGTTTAAGCCACCGATACGCACTTAAGTATTTTATGTCTATTTGTAAAGTGACTTGCAGTCTGTGCATGCCGATGTCTGTTTCTTAAGTGTTACTTCAACAAATTGTAGCAGATACAGAAAAGAGAACACACGATAACATTCTGACTGCGTTAATCGTTGAAAGCTGATGTCTGATCATTTTCATCTTGGTCACTGTCACCCTCGTCGTCGTTGTTATCCTCCTCAATATTATCGTCTTTGACGCGATCACCGGCAGCAGCAGTTTTATCATCATCGAATGTCACCCTGTCATCGTCATCATCATCATCATCGTCGTCGTCAATCATCATCGTCGTCAATCATCATCATCATCGTCGTCGTCGTCGGCAATCATCATCGTCGGCAATCATCATCGTCGTCAATCAACATCATCATCACCATCGTCGTCGTCGTCGTCGTCGTCATCATCATCATCATCATCATCATCATAGTCGTCGTCGTCATCATCATCATCATCATCATCGTCGTCGTCAATCATCGTCATCGTCAATCGTCATCGTCGTCGTCGTCGTCATCGTCATTATCATCATCGTCGTCGTCGTCGTCATCGTCGCCGTTGTCGTCATCATTATGTCGTTAACTGGTGTAATGTCTCATTAATGATTTATATTTCAGATTACTGGCCTCCTCACAGCTACAGTCCACCGATGCCAGGCGTGTGTTCCCGTGTTTCGATGAGCCCGACTTCAAGGCAACCTTCAAAATCTCCATTACACACCAACCTGGTAAGTTCAACGCTCAACGTTCAATGCATGATCACAAGGTTTCACATAATGCGCGCTAGAAACGGTCTGTCTCCGTGATAAGAAGTAGGGCTCTGAATACACTGACACCTGCTAATCGCGCCAACAGACTAATCGCGTCGAAATAAAACACTACAGTCAAAGTCTTGTACTTTTCCTGATCTACTTGGCTCGTTGACAACAAACAAACAAACAAACAAACACCCCCCCCCCCCCCCAAACCAGAAAATAAACATACCAGAACCATCGAATTTGTTCGAGTGGTATAACACAGGAAAAAATGTAACTGATACACACCTTTTTCAGGTCAGGTGGGCAAGGGAGACTAATGGAAAAGAGATTGGAGTGACTTCCCCTTATGCTGTGCCTTCCAGTTTTCCCTCATTGTTGCTACATTTTCAGGGTACCAGGCGTTCAGCAATATGCCTGCCGTGCACACAACCACGACGGCAGATGGCTGGATACGAAGTGATTTTGACATCACGCCCAAGATGTCCACCTACATTTTGGCCTTTGTTGTCGCTGACTTCAGATCTCGCAACCACACGTTTAAGAACGGTTACTCGGTGATTATCTTCTCTTGTTTTATTGTTATTACCAAGAGCATATAAATAAGAGCTTATAGGCACCAGGTGCACTAGTCAGCAAAACTCTGCAAAACCCGCTACAAAAGCTACTGCAAGACTTGTTGACTCTCTCGTCTTGTCTGTCGTAATGGTCTTTTTTCCTTGAATGACGTCAATGGACTTACTGCTTTCTTTCCATGTTTCGGTCATTTCAAACTACGTGTGCTTCTTTCGTTGTGGTGTCTGGCAAACTTTTTGCCAGACCATGTCATGTGTTGTGCTCACTATACCGTGGGACGGGACTGGCTGAATTCTGGTGGTATGGGTACTCATGAATGCACATGTTTAGCAGTTTTG
>JACVVK020000802.1:32500-45000 GCA_018292915.2 Batillaria attramentaria
TTTCCGCAAAACAGCTTGTATGGCCTTGACCTTGATTCAAAGTCACTTAATACAGGTATGTCAGTAAAGGTGTTGTCAATATCCATCGCCATGCTAAGTTTGATATCTCTGGCTTTTCTAAATTCTGAGAAAATGCCAATGTAAAATTTCCAAACAGACAGCTTTAGTGACCTTGACCTTGGGTCAAGGTCAATAATTATAGTATGTTTTGAAAGGTCTTATGGCTGTCTATCAGCTTGCCAAGTTTGGTGCCTCTGCTGTTCATTGTTTCTGAGAAAATGCCAGTGTTAAGGTTTACTGCGGACACACAGACAGACAGACAGACAGACAGACAGACAGACAGACAGACACACAGACAGACACACAGACAGACGACGGAGGGTTATTACATAGACTCACTTTGTTACACAAGTGAGCCAAAAACAGCGCAAAAGACAAAACATGATTAGAAAATACAAACTCTTCTGAAACTACTTTAGTTTACATGATTACTTTAGGTTAAGCGACTGTGGAGATATTTAGCACTAAATGGACACAAACAAACACAACCAATTGACACGTGAGCCATCGTGGTTCCGCAACGCTGCACGCGTGCGGTAGCCTACAGGCGAACACAGCCTGCGGCACACAGCTGGCCGGAGAACCTAGGGTAGTGGGCGAGAGGGTCCAAACCACTCGGCTACACGGGTTGGAGGGGGGTGGGGGAGGGGGAGGGGGAGGGGCGGTTTTGAGAAGGAGGTGGTTAGAATTTTCAACAAGTTATTTCCTTACCTGAAGGCCTGCTTTGGAGAGCCGTGCTTTAAACGCACGGTTACACGACTGCCAGTCTGCATGTTGCCGTACTCGGCTGCCTGCCAGCGGGCAGCGGTTTTGGCGCACACGCAGCCTGCGGCGTTGCAAGGTTTGGGCAGTGATTGGTCAGTTGGCTGTACGGGCTGCCTGTGGCTAGCTGGCTGCCAGGAAAAATAGAACGGCTTTCTATTCCCGCGCCGGCACCGGCAAGGGGGATTTGCCAGCTGGCCGCCAGCGATTTAATTAGGGTTTCCTGCGTTTCCAGCCCTGCAAGTACCAATCCTGGCAACGTGTAGCAGCGGTCTTTAGGGTTTCCTGCGTTTCCAGCCCTGCAAGTACCAATCCTGGCAACGTGTAGCAGCGCCCCTTAAGTCCCACGCTGATATGCATTGTTAGACAACGGTAGACACGCAGTACTTAGCAGTTTGTCCTGGTTTACTGGGTTTGTCTGGCTTACGTTTGCAGTGGTACGTCAGAAAATACAAGTTCAAGAACGCGGAGATGTCTGAGCTGTGGCAGACTTTCACTGAGGTTTGTTTGTTTGTTTGTTTGTTTGTTTGTTTGTTTGTTTGTTTGTTTGTTGGTTGGTTGGTTGGTTGGTTGGTTGGTTGGTTGGTTGGTTGGTGTCAATTAAAACTCTTCTGGCATATTTTAATTGCAAAATTCATGTGCTGCTTTGTTTTTTCGAAAGTGATTTAGATTTAGACTTATGGATTTACACTTTGTTTTTCATTTTTAAACTTATTTGATATTGTTTTGGAATACAGAAAGTGGTCTTTAGTGGCAAAAGACGAATCTACTGTGTAGATTTTGCACATGCCGTTGTCTATTTAAAAAATGCACAAAACCACACAGAACCCTCAGAACATTACCTATTTTTGGCCGATGTTTTACTCCTTTGTTGTATGTGCTGTGTATGGATGTAAAACATATTCGTACAAGCACAGATTTCACACTTACGGCGTTCAAAATCTCTATTCCTGTTCTTCGTATCCACTAATTTTGTTGTTGTTGTTTATTTTATTTTTTCAGGCAGTCAACGGGACGTTTGTAATTGGTCGAATCATGGACACGTGGACTCGGCAGATGGGCTATCCCATGGTGCATGTGGTAGACAGGGGAGGTTACTACGAGCTGCACCAGTCCCGGTTCCTGCTTCACGACAACGGAACGCAGTACAACGCGTCTGAGACACCCTACGGGTCAGACCAATCACGATGTTCCTTTAGAGTTGGATTTATTTTTATTTATTTTTTTTATTTTTTTTTTTTTTGGGGAGGGGGGGTAGTAAGGAGGAGGGGGGGGGGGGTAGATTGCTCCTGTGAAACTGCTCCACAAACCCCAGAACACAACCTGCAGTGCTGTCCCGTTTTCCATGATGCAAGGGACACAGCACTGGCCCAGTGGAGTGACGCTGATACTCTTTGGCTCCAGGCCGAACCTGCTGAAGACCACAGACTCCGTCGCCAGTACCACCTTTATCATGTGAGGCGGAATCCAGGCAACCAGCCCGAATTTCTCGAAAGGGACACTAAACTAGTAAAAATATAAACAAAAACAAACAAACAACCAAACAACAACAACAAACACAAAGGGTGGGTGGGCGGGTGTTTGGGGGTTTAACGTCCTTTTCCACCACATAGGGTGATATCCAAGACGGGGCAACGATGAAAAAGCCAGCACAAATATTTGGCCGCAGCCGGGATCGAACTCACGACCCGAGCATTAGAAGTCCAACGCTCTACCATTCGACCACCCCGGCTCCCCACACAAACACAAAGAAGCAAACAAACAAAAAACAACTACAAGAACCAGAAACGGATTTTGTGTGTCCAAATTAGTAAAGTGGAGGATCTGTTACAGGGTATGAGGCCGAAAAGACAAGTTTCGTAAACGGCGGAACTTTAAAAACCTAAAGGCGTATTGGAGTTGGTTTAAGAGTTTCCGACCACCGAATGCAAACATCATGTGCAAAATGTGTTATTAACACTGAGCATCATTTTATTGTTTCTATGGTCGTTTCAGAAAATAAATCTGTCAGGAATTTCAGGTTTTTTGGGTTTTTTTTTTTTGCTGCCCCAACTCTTTTGCCAGCTCCAGTGGTGTTCCTCCCAGGTCATGGGTGGAACCCACGGAGGACTCGGAAGCTGAGACAATTTTTATTATGCATGATGATGGAGATGAGGATGATACTAAGATGATGCTATGGAGGTCCATGTGGTTTGGGACTGCGGGACAGGGCCGCATTCCACGCTTCCTGTCATAAATATCCCGGCATTAACCAGGCCCGGTGCCGGCCGTGTAATCATCCACATCATAAGACGTGTCATACTAAGGGAAGCACCCCCAAAGTCGCACCCGTGAAGTGGGTGAAGCTCGGCTGTGTGGCAACAGCCGCCCCATTGGGCCCATAGCACAGCCGCTCTGGGTAGGAGCCGACCTAGGTAGGAAAAATCCCGCTTGCCTCGGCTGGGATTCGAACCCGGGTCTCCCGGTCCATGATCCGAAGTGCTAACCACTACACTACGGGGGTCGGTGAATTTCAGGATTTTCAGCAAGTTTGCATTTCTCATTGTAACCAAAAATGTCTGACCATAATGAATATTGTGTCCCCAGCTGCAAGTGCTATATCCCCTTCACTAGCGTCACACACAGGTATTTCCGAAATTTATATAACCAATTCTTCGCGCCCTGTCTTGACCTAAGGTGGCTGAGGAGCCGGTGAAATTCCGGCGACACGCGTCCCGCTACGGTCAGGACTTTCCTGTCTTACTATAGACACCATTTCCTTGTATGTCAGCTTGACTTTCAATTCGTATGAAATACCTCTGGGTGAGGTATTTTTGGATAATGTCGATGTCTTTTTTTCGTAACAGCTACAAGTGGTATATTCCCTTCACGTACGTCACACAGAGGAAGCCCCAGGATGTCAAGATAACATGGCTGGACATGGATTCAAGTATGATCAAGTTTTAGCTAATTTTTGTTTTCAATTCAATTCAATTCAATTCAATTCAATTCAAGAATTCTTTATTGTACTCAAGAGGAGGCAATTCAGTTGCGGCTTAAAAAAAAAACCAGACAACAACCACATATACAATATAACATGTCGCAATAGATAAATATATAATACTACAACAATAGCACGCGAACACACACGCATGCACGCACGCACGCACCTGTTAGTTAACTTGTGCTTGCGGATGGAACATTGGAACAGTGAGGAAAACTATGGAGTGGGTTTGAGGTTTCCACAGATAACTCCGTCGTAAATTGAAATCCCACTGCTGCCTCACACAAACATAGCACACACACACACACACACACACACACACACACACACACACACACACACACACACACACACACACACACAATGTGTCACACACACACAATGTCACACACACACACACACACACACACACACACACACACACACACACACACACCCCGTCCGATTTGAAGAGGGGAGACAAAATTGATAACCAAAAAACTAGACAAAAAACAGCAACAGCAAACCCAAGTTTTTTTTAATGGCACAAAAAACTATTGTTGTTAAGAATTCATTGATTCTTTCTTTATTTCTTTTGGCTCAATTTCAGCTTCAATCCAGAAAGACTCAAAAGGGTGGTTGCTTGGCAACTATGAATACACCGGGTTTTTCCGGGTGCTGTACGAGAAACCCATGTGGGGGCAACTGGCGGACCAGCTTCATAAAGACCACACTGTGAGTGGATCGGCCTTCTGCGTGCGTGCGTGTGTGTATGTGTGTGTGTGTGTGTGTGTGTGTGTGTGTGTGTGTGTGTGTGTGTGTGTCTGTGTGTGTGTGTGTCTGTGTGTGTGGCTGCCCCAACTCTTCGTCAGCCCCAGTTGTGTTCCTCCCAGGTAATTGGTAGAATCCACGGTGGGCTCGGAAGCTGGGACAATATTTATTATGGGGCAATAACGATGACGGAGATGAGGATGATGGTATGATGATGCTATGGAGGTCCGTGTTGTTTAGGACTGCGGGTCAGGGCCGCATTCCACGCTTTCTGTCATAAATATCCCGGTGTTAACTACGGCGCCTGCATTTAAATCCATAATTTAATTATGATTTTTTTTTTCAGTGAGGTCACTGGTGCCTGTTCTCTTAATTATGAACAGATACATGATTTCCGATAATTTTGTTTCACAGGTATTCCCGGAGGCAAGCAGAGCTGGGCTTATAGGTGATGCCTTCTCTTTCTCCAGGTGAGTCCTACTTCCAGTTTCACAACACATGGTTGCTTCCACCCTTCCCACATAAACAGGGTGGGTAAAGGCCTTTTTTTTTTTTTTTTTTTTTTGCTGCCCCAACTCTTTGCCAGCTCCAGTGGTGTTCCTCCCAGGTCATGGGTGGAACCCACGGAGGACTCGGAAGCTGGGACAATTTTTTTATTATGCATGATGATGGAGATGAGGATGATAGTAAGATGATGCTATGGAGGTCCATGTGGTTTGGGACTGCGGGACAGGGCCGCATTCCACGCTTCCTGTCATAAATATCCCGGCATTAACCAGGCCCGGGAACTACAGCACCTGCGGTGCCGGCCGTGTAATCATCCACATCATAAGACGTGTCATACAAAGGGAAGCACCCCTAAAGTCGCACCCGTGAAGTGGGTGAATCCCGGCTGTGGGGCAACAGCCTTTGTGTGGTAAAGGCCTTTGTGTTGTGATACGCTGTGTAGTGCTGATACGTAGGTAAAAACACTAGCTTGCTATTTAGGCTTTGAGTGAAGTAGCTGCATACAAAATATGCCGCACAAACTAATGCTTTGTCAGAAACAAGCCTAAGATAGCAAGCTAGTGTGTTTTATCTACGTATCTCTACCTGACCGCACAGCGTATCACAAAGCAAGGGCGTTTACCCACCCTGATAAAGTTTCACCGTTTCACCGTTTTCCCTAGCCATTTTTTTTCAATTGGCAACAACAAAGTATTGGTTAGGGAAAAACGTGTTTTCTTTACCCCTTTGATAAACTGAAATTGATCTGCCAAATTCCCCAGCATATGAATTTCTTTTTAGATAAAACAAAACTCAACTGCGCAGTTTGGATATTTTGCAGCATAAAACATACGATCATATTCTACTGTGCGAATCGCTTTTGATGCACACAGAATGATAATGTGTGCGTGCGTGAGTGAGTCAGTGTGTTTGAGCACGCGTGTGTGTGTGTGTGTGCTAGTATTCGTTCTTCCACTGGCATGTGTGCGTGCGTGTATGCATGAGTGTGTGCGTGTGTGCGTGCCTACATGCCTGTGTCAGTGTCCACCTGCTCACTCTATCTCCCCATCCGCTTTCACACAGGGCAAACCTCCTGAACTACGACGTAACTCTGAATTTGACCCGGTACCTGAAAGCAGAGAAGAGTTACGTCCCGTGGCGTGCTTTCCTGGACTCCATGGAGTTCCTGCGTGGAATGATTTCCACACGCGCCGCCTACGTTCATTTACAGGTGAGACCTTGGTGGTCTTTGGTCTTCTCTGCAAATATGTGAGCTGTTGATCTCAAAAAGCACTAGGGGTAAAAAACTTGTGCACTGCATAATATGTTATAGTTGTCTCCCTTTTGGCTTCAGTTCTCACCACTGCTGTACTTTAAGGGCGCGGGTATTTTGGGGAAAGATTTGCATGCTGCACGTGATTCAGTATGCGATATGTGCTAATAACATGCCAGCAGGCGCTCCCATATCAAATTGTTACGATCTGACTGGCAAACAGTCCAAAATGCCCGCAGCCTTTCAGCTGGTGGATGGTTGATAGCTCAGTCACTATGGATTAACCGTCCCAGTGTGTGTGTGTGTGTGTGTGTGTGTGTGTGTGTGTGTGTGTGTGTGTGTGTGTGTGTGCTCTGCACGCAAAAAAAAAAAAATCAAAAGGTCAAATGTTTTAGTCACAATATGCCAAAGTTAAGAAGTGTATGACAAGTGTCATTTTGTCATACCCTTCTTTGGCTTAAAAAAATTGGGCCCTTTCTCTATTTTCTTTTGGCAAACAGTACACCCCCCTTCCCTCCCGCGCCCCCCCCCCCCCCCCCTTCTTTCTTTTTTCGTGAGACTAGCAATACGTCGCGCACCATCTCGCCGTTGTTTCTATACGTTACTCGCGTCGATTTGTTTTTAACACTTAGAACTTTTTTTTTTATTCTGTGTATGATGGCAGCGGTATCTCAGACGACTTGTGGAGCCTGTATTTAACAACACGTATTCCCAGGACACTACCCTGCGTGAAAGGTTGAGTATAACGTTTTTGAGCGTTGAATAAATGACGAAAAATTTTTATAATTATAGAATCTGTACATCTGATAATATTTGTTTATAAAAAAAGTGTAAACATACAATAAGAAACAAAAATTGAAACAATGGAAAGATGATGATGATGGAAGGATAAAAAAAAAGAAAAAATGAAAGGAAAAAAAAACCGAACAAACCTTTCAAAACGGTTCAATTTGGACCCTCTTATGGATTCCATAAAAAAAGACGAAAACTTTAGGGAAAACAATAAGGGGGGGGGGGGGGGGCTAAGTAGATTGAAAATGGGGTAGTAGCCTGGACACTTTAACTCGTTCAAATTGAATGGCAGGGAACGTGTTAATTTTGCTGTTGAAATAAAATAGGTGACAGGGAAAGTGTCAGTCTGTCTTATTCAAAAAGGTAATCAACATGGAAAGTTTAGCTAAAGTATAGTTCAAAAGTAAGTGGCAGCGAAAGTGCTAAATTCACTCGTTTCACTGGTTTGTGGACAGGTATTTGCGACGAGTCATTCTGTCCATTGCCTGTGATGTGGGAGTTACACACGCCGTGGAGACAGCCAAGCGATTGTTTAAAAACTGGATGGAAGTGGGCCAGAGGTACGTATGTTATGTATGTTGTTGTTGTTGTGGTTTGGTTTAGATTTTTGTCATGTTTGGTTTGTGTGTTTGTTTTTGTTTTGTTTCTATTTATTTATGTATTTATTTATTCATTTATTGCTATTTTATCATTATTGTTACTTTTATTTTTGGTGCGTGTGTGTGTGTGTGTGTGTGTGTGTGTGTGTGTGTGTGTGTGTGTGTGTGTGTGTGTGTGTGTCTGTGTCTGTGTGAGAGAGAGAGAGAGAGAGAGAGAGAGACAGAGAGAGTACATGCCTGTGTGTGTGTGTGTGTGTGTGTGTGTGTGTGTGTGTGTGTGTGTGTGTGTGTGTGTGTGTGAGAGAGAGAGAGAGTGTGTACTTGCCTCTGTGTGTGTGTGTGTGTGTGTGTGTGTGTGTGTGTGTGTGTGTGTGTGTGTGAGAGAGAGAGAGAGAGAGAGAGAGAGTACGTGCCTCTGTGTGTGTGTGTGTGTGTGTGTGTGTGTGTGTGTGTGTGTGTGTGTGTGTGTGTGTGTGTGTGTGTGTGTGCGTGCGTGTGTTGTGTGTGCGTGTATAAAGCGTCCAGAGCATTCTTGTATAGGTACTACGTATAAGAAATCGTCATTCTTCTTTTTCTAATAATAATATCTCTGATTGACAATTTCTCATGTTACATGTTACAGCCACCCGGCGGACCTGTCGCTTCCCGTGTATTCGGTGGGGGTGCGAGAGGGAGGAGTGGAGGAGTGGGACTTCGTCTGGAACAAGTCCCAAAGCACGAAAGTGGCCTCAGAACGGGACATGATGATGGAGGCTTTGGCACAGACCCAAAAATCCTTTCTCCTCTGGAGGTGAGTGAAGCTTTGGCTCAGTCACGGATGTCCCTTGGGTCACGTGGGAGAAAAAAATGACGTGGCCCTGTATAATGATGTAGCTAAGGAAAAGCTTCACAAAAAAAAAATTGGAGGAATAGGTTTGAGGTTAACCCTATGGGAATTCAAGGGAACTAACAATGTAGGCTCTCGGAGAGGGGGGTGGGATGTATGTGTGTGTGTGTGGAGGGGGGGGGGGGGGGGGTAAATTTTAGCGATTTGGAGATTTTTCCATTTCTTTATACATCTGATACAACTTCTGCGAAGTGTTCAAGGCTGAAACACGTGAAATACAGCATTCAATATAACCACGCCGTCCTGGCATGGTTTTCGTGTCATCCTTTTAGCAGCCATTTTTATCACTTTTGGCCACTTTTCTACAGCATTTTCTATCAGCAAAATATCTCCATTCCACAGAATTAATATTTTACAACAGACAGCTTTTTTCCCATCATTGCCATTAACTCCATGAACCCCAGATCACACTTTGTCGCCATTTTTTTTTTATAGTCCATTAAAAATGTGTAGCCATATTTCATACGTGTTTTGCTGTGTGATACCAGCTTATTTTCTGCACTTTCCATTAATTACAGCAGACTCAAAATCACTCGTTGTCTCCCGTTTGTTGGAGTCCACCAAAAGTGTGATACGTAACCATACTGATTTCACTCATGTTTTACTGTGTGATATCAGCTTATTTTCTGCACTTTCCATTAATGCCAGCAGACCCAACTCACTGGTTGTCTCCCGTTTTTTTTTGTTTTTTTGTTTTGTATCCACCAAAAGTGTGATACGTAGCCATATTCCACATGTGTTTTACTGTGTGATATCAGGTACATCCAGTGGATTTTCGACTCGGACAAGATCAAGATGCAGGATGTGCGCGTGGTGATATCTTACTTCACCAAGACGCCGCTCGCCAGAATGGTCTCCCTGCAGTTCCTCATGAGTCGTTGGGATGAAATGAACAGAAGGTAGTTATACTTCTCTGTTTCTGTTAGAGGGTCATTATATTTAATGGGGGCAGCCTGTATGATTTGTTTTTTGCTCACAGATCTTTCGCGTCTAGCAGTACTCCACTTAAGGCCTTTGCACATGCTGAGTGCCCTCCAGCGAGCTCGCACTTTCGCCGAGTGGTTTTTTCTGTTCACACGATACCAGCGTGCACTGGCGCTGGACAATACACACAGCGCGCGGTCAGCGGTGAGGAAAAAAAATAGGACCGTGCTCTATCCACAGGCGTGGCGACGGCGTCCCTGGGCAGTGCCCGTTGCACTGTCAATATTCAATCTTTGTATTGTAGATATAAAAAAAAGGGTGTGCGAACATGTACCCTCAGTAAAATTTTTCCGTCGATTTTTTGTTTGTTTGTTTGTTTCAGATTTGGGGAGGACGCGTTTGTCATGCGCGAGGTGATACAGGAAGTGACGACATACGTTAACACCGAATTCCAGTTGCACCAGGTATTTAGTTAACAACAACAACAACAACAACAACTTCCGGGACCAGTAGATACGCCATTTTTCCTTACGAGTAAAAGTAAAAGCCACTCAAAAAACAACAACGCAAAACCCAACCAATCAAACAACAACAACAAAAAACGACAAAAAAAACAACAACAAACAAACAAACAACACAATTAAAAAAAACTAAATGATAAACAAAAACAAACACAAATCCGTCATAAGTGATGCACACACACACACACACACACACACACACACACACACACACACACACACAGACACACACACACACAGACACACACACACACACACACACACACACACACACACACACACACACACACACACACACAGAGACAACAGCAACACGGATGAACATTTTTCGAAAAGCTATAGTAACTGTTGACATCATAAACATTATGAATTCAAATGTCTTTGAAAAAAGTGCCGTTCACACATATATGTTTCCCTACAATTCTAGTAAAAGTTTTGACCCCCCCCCCCAAAAAAAAAAAAAAGAAAAAAAAAAGAATAATAAATAAATAAATAAAATAAAAGAAATAAAAAAAAACAACAACAACAACCAAAAAAAAAAAAAAAACAAAAACAAAAACGATTACATTTCTCATGACGCAAACGACAATGATTACTGCAACGATAGGAAAGATGACTTCAATTGTACAGTTTGTTTTACTTTTTATTTCGCCAGCTTGAACGACTTTTCCACGAAAAACCTCCCAAGACAGCTTCCAAAGCCACGGAAAACGCTCTGGCTCTTATAAGGTACGTATGTGGAATAACAATTCAGCTCTCGGCCCCAAAAGTCCACCTTAAACCTGAGATGTCCTTGCCAGAGAGTACGTAATATTTCGCCGGGATAGGACATGAACTGCATAAAGTAGACCCCGGCCACTTCCGATTGCAGCCGAAAAAACAATGACAGTCGGTCGGTTTTTTTTTTCTTTAAATTTATTTCAGTTGTTTTTCATGTTAGACATCGTCAATTTTGATTAAAGGCCGTTCGACAGTTGTATACTCAGAAATCTTGCATCTTACTACTCAGACTAGTGCATTTCCAGCCTCGCTTAAGCTGACATCGAGCAAACAGAAGCCCAAACGCACAGCGTCTGCCATGGTCACATTGCACGCACGCACGCACAAGAAGAGGAACAAATATAACAAGAACCACAACACGCACGCGCGCGCGCACACACACAAACACACACACACACACACACACACACACACACACACACATATATCTGCGAATTAATTATTTATTAATTGCTTTTTATACTCTTATCATCCTTTGTGTGTTTCAGAGCTAACATTGACTGGATGGCTCAAAACTACGACAAAATTGACAACTGGTTGCAGAACAATTTCACGTGATTTGTATGACGTCATTGTTGATTCTGTACTTCAGAGGACGATGGGAGGGTCACACAACCGAAAAAACGATGTTGCGTCATACAGCTGAGAGGACTAGCGTGACGTCATAGCTGAATGACGCATACTGTGTTCTTTTGTATAGGAGCTGACGCTTTTCTTGCGTCGGGCTGATAAAAAAACAGTGGACGGGCTTTGAAAATCAAGCCAATAATTTTGTACAGTGTTTTACTCTCAACCAACCTGTCAGTTTGACGGGGATTTTGTTGTGGTTGTACATATGAATACTGACTATGGATGCCAAAGATGGTTCACCATGAAGCGCACAGTTCGTTGCCAAAGTCATAATCACATTTTGACAGAAGAAAGTTTCTCCCCCCCCCCCCTCCGAGCCCCCTCCCCCACCCCCCTCCCACCCCCGCCCCTACTCCTCGGACATGTGGATAGTGATTAACCGGAACTTAAAAATATATATTTCCAGGGTTTTACAGAGTTTTTAGAGAATACCATTGAGACTTGTGCCAAATTTCAACTTTCGAGTTTTCATTTCTCCGCTTTAACCGGAAGTGTGTTCAAAAACATTCAGGGGAGATAAATGTCTTTCTCGCATTACCTCAGACGCTATAGACCGCCACCAAAATAGTCCAGAAAGACCTAGGACCCTCAAAATGGTGGCTTTGGTACCGTTAAGGATCTCACAGTCGCTACATTATAATTATCGTTCTTGGCACTGTAGGTATAATCCTTAGACATATCGAAGGGTGATTCGTTCAAAATCATTTTATTGGCTGGTTCAAAATTATGTCCTGCAGTAAGTATAAGTACAATTAATGCTTTTTGTAGATTACGTTGAGGTGGGTGAGTAAGCATTTACAACTCATGACTGTAAATGTACTGTAAATGTACATACTTCTCCAAACATTGTTGCTGGGGAAAAATTGTTATCGGCTTTGGATTGTTATGGATTTGAGTTGAAAAAAAATATTTAGCTGTGGTGTCTATACGTGTCGTATTTTCATTGGTTATTGACTAATGAATATTTACACCAGTGCTTGAAATTTGTGACCTTTTTTTTTTCTCTTACCAATAATTTCATAGAAAGTTTTTTTGTATAACACAAACGTTTTTG
>JACVVK020000802.1:50000-97486 GCA_018292915.2 Batillaria attramentaria
GTCATTAGATCCGCTACACCATAGGGGATCCAGAATCTTAGAGAGAGCAAAACGTCAATACCGTGAACTAAACATTTTACGTCAGCCTCAGGCAAATTGTCATACAGAGAGAGAGAGAGAGAGAGAGAGAGAGATGACGTCAATTCCGCAAAGAAAACATTTGACGTCAGCTTCATGCAAGTCGTCTGAGAGAAGATGTTTGTTCATGTCTTGTGATTTCTCTGTTGGTGTTGTGACTCCCCTGACTGAATTAATTTTTACAAGAAATCTGGAAGATGCAGAGGCCTGGTGAAATGTCAGAGGCAGTGATGATATTTACCGAGTTTGTTTGTGACCTAAATATTTGACGTCAGCCTGACGCTGCTCGATTGATAGAGGATGCTTGTTCGTGGCTTTTGTGACTTCCCTGACCGAATAAATATTAACATAAAATCTGGAAGATCTAGGGGGCTGGTGAAAAGTGCACTTGAATACCTTGAATTGTGCTTACCTAATCGCAAAATTGGAAATCTTTTGACCTGTGCTTCCCGCAGAAACTTGAAAAAATATGTTTATCTAAAAGCTGTGTTGTTCTTATTTCTACAGCTATAATAGTGAAGTACTTCCTGTCATATGTGCAGTTGTCACACTTGACAAAAAAATGTCGGGATGATGAGTTATTTGAAAGAGTCCTTTCGCAGATACTTTGCCTTATATGCAAACCACCCCTACCTCGGAATTTTTTTTTTTTACACGAAACCTGCCCGAGCTACAGAGTTGTGCTACAAATACAGTCAGTATGAACTTCCCAAGTCCAGAAGGCATTTGAACAACTTTTTCGTAAAAATACGTAACATGGCCGATTTCTTTAAATGGGCGATAACTCTTCTAAAAATGCGGCAGGATAGAAATCGTGAAATGTAGGTCTGGAGAATATGACTGCCCATTTTATAGCAAAGTAAAAAACCCTCCAACGAGGTGGTTTAGGAGATAAACACAAGCTCCCTTTGCTAGCACTGGCCAGCATTATTTCACAAATGGGTTTCATCAGTCGTGATTATTCTCCGTAGGACCTGCTCTTTCACCAAAGCTGAAGTCCATGAAAGTTTTGCAATCGGTTTTATCGTGGTTGCTTTGATGTGAAATCCTTCAGATCCCTAACTCGTCTTTTTATTCACTTACATTAGTTATCGGTTGTTTGTTAATGCTGTGCTGCCCACGCATAAAAAGATGAATATGTTTTAATACATATTAATTTTTCGATTTTTGATTTGATTTGATTTTATACTAGTTTTCACTGGGGGTGTGTGCAGTGTAACCTTTATAAGTCAAAATTTAGCTGGCGAATGTATGTTATTTTTTTATGAAAAACAAAAAACAAAAAACAACACGACAATAAAGATTTGCACGAAAAGTATCAGGTATTTCTAATTACTCTCTCAAGACTTTCTGTCCTTTCACTCTTTGACGTGCGTCGAAATTTGTTTAGTCTGAAAAGTGTTGCATTCTCATCTTCTTCATTTTCGTTCTCTGTGCGGCTATTGGCTGTTATGCAACATGTACATGTACTTTTCTCTCAGATGTGACAGACTGCAAATCAGAAATTATGCTCTAAAACGTAGCACGCGACCACCTCTTTGTGGGTGGGGATACGTGGAAGAGGGGGGGGGGGTCGAATTTTATGGAATTTCAGTGTTTGCTTTCAAATAAACCTTGCTGGAGATGTTCCTAATTATTTTTCTTTTTGACCAATCGTCGACCTAAAAAATTAAAAAATAAAACTTAGGGTTCCGGTTTGTCGTAGTGTCTTGCTCGAACAGCAGTTACGCGATAACACATTTCGACTCTTCTTCAGCTGCCTTATCCTTCAAGGCGTACTCAACGTTTTTTCTTTCCAGATTCTGTAGCTTTCTCTCCATTTCTTCTTTTCCGCGTTGAAGGTCATTTAACTGGGATTTCAGCTGGCGATTTTCTGAGACAGCGATGTTTAAACTTGAGACTTGAGTTCGTAAAGATTCTACTTCTGAAGCACTTGAGGTTGCTTTAGAAAAATCTGCTTGCAGATCGATTATTTGTCTGTTGTACTGTTGGATCGTCTGTTGTAATTCTTGTTGCATTTCTGCACTGTGTTTGGCAGCAAGGGAAGTTTCATATTGATACCTCTCAAACTTCTCCGCATTCTCTTGTAGAGCTTCCTCTACCCTCTGTTTTTCTCTGGCTAACTCCTTCAGCATGGATTCTGAGCGAGACCTTTCCTGCTGTATTTCTTGCATCATCAAGCTGCGCTCCTGTTCCTGTTGCATTTGTAACTTATGTAGTATCCTTGCTTGTTCTTCTTTATGAAGTTTTGAGTTTGCCAGTTCAGTTTTCAGGTTTTGCAGCTGGTCATTCATTCTGTCTGATCTTTCATCCATTTCCTTTTGTTTCCTTTGAAACTTTATCCTTTCTCTCTGTGCCTGTTTCTCGGTATCTCCAAGTTTTTGATTTAATCCTTGGACATATCTCTTCCTCTCACATTCTTGTTTTTCAATTTCTGCCAGTCGTCTGGCCACTTCAGCTTCCATCTTCTCTCCAATACTGGAATATTTGGGACATGTATACGGTGTGTTTTGGTTTTCAGTTTGCAATTGCCTCACCGCTGACAAGAGAAGCTTAACTTGTTCGTCTTTCATCTCTGCAGTGTTATCAAACACGACATACCTGTTGCTACATTCTTTCAAAACCTGCTGAAGCTCCCCGGGTGACTCCTTTAATATTTCTTTAATATCTGCACCCTTTAAAGTGTCCCCAAATGTAAAAATGACTATGATATGTTTTGTAACACGGTCATCAAGTAAAGCTTTCAGTCTGTTGTAAACTCCAAACTCTTCCTCCGTGTACCTGCCAATCTTCATGACGTAAAGCACAGCGTCAGGCCCTGGGTACATGCAGGCAACCGCCTGCATAACTATCTGAGACACCTCTTCGTGGGTCTTGCTGGTGTCAAAGAGCCCTGGTGAGTCGAGGATCTGTAAATGTAAGTAAAAAAGAGAGTAAGATAGGGTACTCACCGTGAAATCATTATTTTAGCTGAACTCCGACTGAGGATCTTCATCAACTTAACTTTGGTTGAAAGCGGCACAGTACGTAGTTTCTGATATGCATATTCACGTATTGTCTTGCTTGTGATGCTCCACGTTATTTAGGTTTCCAATGCTAGTCGTGAGTTCGGCCCCCGGCTGAGGCCAAATATTTGTGCTGGCTTTTTCATCGTTGCCCCGTCTTTGATATCACCCGTATGTGGTGGAAAAGGATGTTACACTCCCAAACACCCATCCACCATCCCGCGCTATTTAGGATTACAACAAACTAACATTTGGCTGTCACCAGCCCGGTAGTCAAAATGTGTTAGTCAACAAACAATCCAGTATGGCGGACGTGACCCTGCCCTTAACATCCTGGTGTCAGTCCCTGCTGTGACATTCCCGGCTATGATGAAGTAAGTCTGAAATGACTGAAATTTGCCCGGCATAGCAGTTCAAATGCTGAAGCCACAAAATACCTCATATAGCCGACGCAACCTTGACGCTGAAAGTTTGATAGTACTTCAAATATGATTACAACTACAGAGGCAGAAGCCTTCATGGCTTACTCGTCAAAGGGGTCAAGGTCATTCAAAACAGTATGTTTGTGAAGTTCTTAGCACTGTCTACAATCATGCCGAGTTTGGTGTCTCTGGTACTGAGTCAATGTCATTCAAAAGAGATATGAAAGTAAATATCTCATCAATGTCTATCATCATTTCAGGTTCAAGGCCTCTGGTGTTTAGAGTTTCTGAGAAAGTGTCACTGTTAAAGGTCCCGATAGCCAGTTTTGATTAACTTGACCTTGATTCAAGGTCATTCAAAAGACATGCCTGGAAAGGTCTTATCACTGTCATAAAATCATGCTAAAGGTGGTGCCTCTGCTGATCGTAGTTTGTGAGAAAAGGCCAACGTCAATTTTTGTGCTGGACATTTTCCAAAAGCAGCTTGTATCACCTTAATCTTGAGTCAAGGTCATTAAAAAGAGTACCTAAGTAAATGTCTTACAAGTGTCTATCGTCATGCAAAGTCTGATGTCTCTGGTGTTTGGAGTTTCTAAGAAAATGCCATTATCAAAGTTCACATCAGACAGCTCTCATGACCTTAACTCAAGATCATTCAAAAGGGTGTGGCCAAAATGAAAGGTCTCATGGATGTGTATTTATCGTGTCAACCTTGGTACCTGTGATCTTTGTAGTTTAAGAGAATGCCACACACACACACACACACACACACACACACACACACACACACACACACACACACACACACACACACACACACGCGCGCGCGCGCGCGCGCGCGATAAATTATTACATAGACTCACTTTTTTATACAAGTGAGCCAAAAATTAGATTTTGGCTGTCATCAGTTGAAATCGAGAAATTAATGAGACTCACAGACAAAGTTTCAGAAAGTTTTTACCAAGATCCAATGTCCCTCTCTTTGTCCAAACATAAACAGTATTTTGTCTTCTGTTGTCTATATCGGAATGTAGTCTTCGTCCCAATTAAAGTGTTTCTATACGTAGATCCATGCAGTTATCGAGCAGGCATGAAAAGGAGATGTGAAAATTGAATGTATTGCTTACATCTCATCGATTAATAATTTAATATCGGCAAGTTTGGCTGCCTTTCTTTCGGTGTTTGGGGCGAGACACGCACGGGAGCAAACCACGAAGTGTCCAATGCCACGAACTAAGCTAGTGTCATTAGCAGACATAAAAATAAAATGGAGCGTCTCGAAACACATATGAAGTGTCCAACGGCAGACGATTGGTCTGATAAAGAAAACTGTAACTGAAAGACTCACCTCAATCGTCCTGCCAAAACGTGTGCTGCGCCTGAGAGAGCAGTTTTCTGTAACGGATCTGAAAGACACCTTGGAGTCGAATTCTTCTCCTCCAAGAATGGTGTTTCCAGTTGTGCTTTTTCCGCATCCCGTCTTTCCCAAAAGCAGAAAACGCAGGTCTGATTCTGTAAAGACAACACTCTTATTATTACAACTCTTGCGCAATTTTACAACACTCTCATACTGGCAAACAATGTTTACACATTCTAAACTGTCAAAGGAAACTCAAATGTAAAACGCGCGCGCGCGAGTGTGTGTGTGTGTGTGTGTGTGTGTGTGTGTGTGTGTGTGTGTGTGTGTGTGTGTGTGTGTGTGTGTGTGTGTGTGTGTGTGTGAATTAAATGTTCACAGCAAGAAACAGATTGGATGCAAAAACCAAACAGATGCAGTATAGTGAAACGTGACTGCGCTTTTAAAGACTAAAAAAAAAAAAAAAAAAAAAAAACGATAAAAAAAAACCTTCATGATATTCGGCCACCCTTGTCACCATGTCGTAGGACATAGCTGCATCCTTTGAAGAAGCCATCCACACGAAGTTTCGAGGGAAAAAAAACAACCGAGGTACTCGTGTGTGCAGGTCTTGAAAACTTTACGTTCCCTCCGCTCAAGACTTAGCTGCGTGCAGGGTATATAAGGCACACCACTGTCACGTGACTATTTCAACACCGACACATGCGATAACTGGTGTCGTCGCGTGAGGTACTTCCCTCACATGACCATTCAGTCGGATAAGTGGACATGACAAGGCCAAGAATTTTTCGAATCTGAGTCACAATGATGTGTCAAACACTCCCCACATGGCGCACCTAACGACGTGTCTTAACTAGCGACGTGGCATTCCGAAGATTTGTTCGCGAAGGAAAACATCCTGCGGCCGCACAAAATATTGTTCGTCGAAGCCTTTTTGGCTTGTTCGGGCCTCGGAAAACCTGCAATGACACGAGCAGCAAACAAAGACGAACGGTTATCTCAGTGGCTATCTGATTTCATGATGGAGGAGGGTCGCGCTCGAACATGGCCGGTGTGGGTTCATTCAAAGTTACAAGCATTAATATTTCTGCAATAAATGAGATTCTTGGTACATTTGGATTACACTGATTTGTTAGGATAATGTACATCTGACTTTTAATGCAAAAGCAGATGCAAGCATGCGTATATTATAATGACGGCGTTAACGGTTTACTGAACTTCTTCATTCTACCGATCGGCACTTGCCATACGCGAGATCGCTTGTGTCAGCGGAAACAGACTGTATACTGCATTTTTTTCTAGCCCGTGCTCATCTTGAATATTTATTCCAGCTATTCATCTCGCAATCAGTTATGCAGTTTGTTTTAAAACTTGTACAAACGGTATCCCTTTTCTCCTATGGTTCACTGTGAATACTAAACACACACACACACACACACACACACACACACACACACACACCTTCTCCCCTGACGGTTGATAAATTCCACCGCAAACAAACCGTGACGGCCGGCGGGCTGAAATTCACCAACCTCCCGGTCGGACTGCTGGCCATTGGCTCCTCCTTCCTAGCGTGACTGGCAATGATGGACAGGCACGACCATTTTAAATTCGTTAAATTCGACTCGGCTGACCACTTTTTTTCTCCAAAAACTATGATGCAGACTTGTTTTCCTAATTTTCACGATCGGGCTTGGTTGAAACCTGTGCAAAATACTTCCACACCAAGCGATTGAAGCTGATTCTGTCTTTAAGTGTGATATTTTTGTGGTCAAAATCTTAAAGTGTGATCTCATTTGTGGCATACACCTCAGACACAGTCCGGTCAGAAACGGATTTAGACACACTCATTTTTTACATAGTGATCGATCTTTCTCTTTAATTAAGACACGCCCGTAGCAAACGCGATCCTGAGAAAAGCCTACGTGCTGTGTTTCATTGAACATGAGTCACGCAGTGCCTCTCTCTCTCTCTCTCTCTCTCTCTCTCTCTCTCTCTCCAGCCGCGAATTAGTCTTTGTGGCTTGCGCGGCTTTAAGACGTAAAAACTCACTCACTCGCCCTCTCTCTCTCATCGTCATTTTGTAAACGTGATTCTGAGAAATGCCTACGTATTGTTTTTTTCAATTCAACATGAGTCTCGCAGTGCTGGGTGTTTCCTCTGGTCGTCATGGTGCACAACCAAACACAATGGTGTTTAGTTTCGGCATGTGACCAGAACCAGAAATGAATAAGACTAGATGTCTTGTGTCGAACAGCTTTGTGTTGGTTCGTTTTGTTGTTTTTCAAACGTTTAACTCATGTCCAAGCTTTGAGTGTTGTGGATGGCGCTGTAAATATTCTGTCCTGAATAAAAAAAAAAAAAACGTTTCGTCATCATCTGTGTGTGTGTGTGTGTGTGTGTGTGTGTGTGTGTGTGTGTGTGTGTGTGTGTGTGTGTGTGTTTGTTTGTTTGGACAGAGACAGAGAGACATGACACAAAACTTACATTTTCATAGGAAGAATTCGATTCAAACTGAATGAGTGCAGTAAACAAACAGGTGCAGTAAATAGCCAACGAGGCTGTGCTTTTAAAAATAACAAGTAAAGGAAAGTGTACATTATCAAGATTTATGGAAAAATCGAGAAAATTGTTATTTGAACGAGACGCACTTTTTCCTACATTCTTCCACAAATCTTGATATTGTGCACTTCCTTCACGATAACGTTTGTACTGGAAATGAATGGCCTTTTTTCCAAGTTAAAAACTGTTCAGCAGTCTTGTTCGGCAGCCATGAGTCTAGATGTAGAATATGATTCACCACGCAACCTAGCTAGTAATAGTTCTTGGTGAGGTCAGGGTCCCGATCTGGTGGACTGATCCGACTGTTTGACTCGTTGTCTAGGTGAGGTCGTGACCTGTAAACGTACCCGGGGTTTTACGATCCACTTTGCTTGTGTTCACACCTGCCATGAATTATTTGGTATACCTGTCCATGCAGGTTTACATTTTTTGTCGTGAAGTGCAACACAATCACATTGTATCATCGTGTTCTCAAACCAATACCAGGACACGTGCACTTAAATAAGTTTATGAGAAATGACTAGGCACTGATTTTTCGAAAATTAGTAAGGCAGCGCGGGTGTTTTCCTTACACCATGCAATGCATGGTGTAAACTTATAAACAATAGTTTAGAATGAGGGATTCGGCAAGGTCGAACCAATGTTTCATGGTTTTGTCTAGCCTGGATCTTTCTTCTCTCTGTACATGTAATGTGAATTTCATACGCAAGAATTGACGGTTTCGTCGCAAGAATGTGTTAAACGATTATCGTTTAAGCTGTAAGATCGTACAACATTTATTGAAAAAACAATTTATTTAGTTTACTTAGAAAAGTAGATCTTAAAGAGTATTTCGTGTCGATCTCATTATCATATTCTGGATCGTGGCAAAACATGAACGAAATGGCATCAAACGTGAACGAATTGAAACTCGACGGTGCTTCTAAATCTCCTTACTAACTCAAGGTTTCAGGTAAAACTTTCTTTGCATCCCTGTCGAACCATAGGTCCCACAAGAACTTTCTTAATGTGTAGAGAATATCATACACTGTTCTTTCGCCATGGTGTTAGTTTGAGATCAGGTCAGGATCCGTTTCCTTTTAATCGTGGCTTGATCGACATGAGACTCCTTTCAATGAGTAGGTGACGTAATTTGTAAACGGCTACAAAATTAACGACTAAACAGATTTTATCTTTCCTTCAACCAGAACACACACACACACACACACACACACACACACACACACACACACACACACACACACACACACACACACACACACACGTGTGCCAACTAAAACACTCGAAGCTTGGACATGAGTTGCACGTTTTAACAACAACAAAACAAACCAACAAAACTGTTCGTCGCAAGAGATTTAGTCATTTCTGTCCCTGGTCACATGAAGAAACTGAACACCAATCTGTTTGGTTGTGCACCTTGACGACGAGAGGAAAAACCCAGCACTGACTGACTCATGTTGAATGAAGAAACAGCACCTACGTATTTCTCAGGAACAAGTTTGCTAGGAACGTGTCTGAATGACGACGAGAGGGAAAAACCAACACTGACTGACTCATGTTTTATGAAAAACAGCACCTACGCATTTCTCAGGAACAAATTTGCTAGATTTGTAGTTGCGACGAAATATCTTTTCAAATTTACTCGAGGAGAAGAAACGAGCTGTACAACAGATGTTGTGTTAATGTCTATCGCCATAGGATGTGTCTGTCTGTTTGTGTGCTCAACTGTTTGTGTGTCTGCCTGTCTGTGTGTCTCTGTGGCTGTCGGTCTGTGTTTCTATCTGGCTTTCATTAATTCCTGTTTTGAGGTACAGGTACAGAAATTAAACAAACTTAATATGAAACTTCAAGTAAAATAATATTACACGAATGCAAATATAAAAAACAACAACCAAAAAACAGTAGACACGAAAGCAAATCTCTGAAATCTCTTTTATCTTCAACGTGTTTTTCCTTGGGAACAAAGTTAACACCGTTTATTTTGCCTTTCTTGGACATTCTCAAATTTACGAATGAAGTACATTACTGTCAAAGTATGATGGAAAGTATGTAGAACACAAACTCAAGTCTACAGTAGTAAGTGGCTGAATTCATTTCAAGTGTTATGACGTATGTTAATCACACGGTCCTTAGTCCGAAGTGCTAACCACTACTCTACGGGGGCCGGCCGCAAACGACAGGATAATCCCGGGTGTTTGTCGTGTTTGCAGTGGCAAATAAATAATGGAGATGGAGGGTTCAGCCGGGGAAGGTTTAGTCACGCCACCTGGATCAAGTTTCTAAACTAAGGAGCGGAACTATACAATAAAAATCCACAACACTGAAAGAAGCAAGTGGTAAAGCACACAAGTGCAAACATGCTAAGCCAGGGCTGGACATGGAACATAGAAGATAAGGGTTGATTAAAGTTAGACAATATGCCCTGCAGTACGTTATACAGAACCTTTTATCACAGACGATAGCCAACGTTTCTTTGATTCGCGTTAAATAATTGGTTTCAGAATGCCACTAACAGCGATATTTCACGCAGAGATAACAATACATTATATATGTATTGTTACATCTTATGCTACTGAAAGTTTCTCTAAATAACACAGCAGCATAATATGGCAGCCCGGTCCCCATTAGTGAGTGAATGGGCATCTATGTGTAAAATAGACATTTTCACACCCGCGGGCCGCTACAGGCAAATCTCTGGTCATTTCGTTGGAACACTGCAGGGTGTTTGGTCTAACGGATCCAGTAGTCGATGTATGTGAAAACCAGTCACAATACCACTCATTACCACTCCCAGCCAAAGGGACATTGTGGATGGGCTAGTAACAGTAAGTGCCAAGCCTCTCCTCTAAAAGTTGGTAAATAACAAAAAACGCTGTGTATACAGTGGCCATCATATCAGGCTACTTGGTAACCTACCCCCGTGGCAGTTAATGCTCTGTTTAATTAGAAAAAGGTATTTAAGTTACCTACTTCAAGCATTGAAGAGTTCATGGAATTTGATGTGGGATGCACGTTTTCCTTCCTCTGGGATCACTCTACCTTTTCCAATATGTAAAACAATGACAAGTTAAAACTGGTGGCTACTAGCAGCAAAATATAAACGTACCCCCCACGAAGCATGTAATGAAGGAAATGGGGAAAAATGGGGAAAATTAAAGACCGCTGTAAAGACGACGTGCTTGTTTGGATTCGGGGATTCTTCATACGACTGTCATTGTCTTTTCCACCACGACAAATGTATATTTAAAAACAACTGAATCAAGCGTAGCAAATATGGTAGGCTCTTTAGTAAGCACCGCTTTCACTCCATAAAGGGAACTGATATAGCCTCAATTAACGGCCATCTATAAACGGTGAATCTGTCATATGGGTTCCGGAAGGTGATTCTGAAACGCTGAGCATGTGCCCGAATATTTGCATCATATTATACTCTTTTTCGCAAACACATCTGATCACAGCAACCAATAAAGTGCCCCTACCCGCATCATTTCACATATTCAGTCATTATTAAGTAGACTGCACTTTCGATGGCTGTTTGTCACCAAAGTACCAAAACGATTTCTATGAACTTTTGATTTGACACAACTGGCATACCATTCTTGTGTGTGCACTGCTCTTTGAGAAAACCCGTTCACTACTCACAACGCAGCAACTACTTTAATAAGTACACCCCCAAAATATCCATCCCCCAAAGAGTGCTCACTTGGATATCATATTTCATACTTACCTGCACATGCGGTGACAAGGGAACTTCACAACACCAAAGAAGCGTTTTCTGACTGAACTGTTCAATGTTCGTAAATGTTTTCCGCGATACATGTCACCTGCAGTGACCTGCCAAGTGCACTGTCAAGCATCAAATAAAGCCGCTTTTACAGGGTCCTTTGAATCAACGGACAAACTAATGGCCGCAATTATCCAGGAAGCATCATTCTGATTGGGGTAAAATTTCAGTATGTCAACAATGCATGTCTTGTCTAACAGTAACCGTATTTAGAGCGGAGTTCTGCGCATTTCTGTACCAGCAAACATGCATACTTTGTGCACACCCTCAAAAGCCCATTTATAGGGCTCATATAGTGAAAATGGCAAGATAAACGGTCGTTTTTAACGGTGACGCGGACGGAGAAAATATTCACGGAGACCACCACAGCATTAGGGGTCTGTGTTCTACTGTAATCTGTAATAAAAAGTTAGGATCAAATTTGTTCTACCTTCTTCAGCATTTTTCCTAGCCTATATGCAACAAACATTTCACGTACATACCTATACCAAAGAAGTCATGGGAAATTTTCAATCGGAAGCGGCCATTCACCGATTTCATGTGGAGCGACGTTTGCAACAAACCGGCTTGCGGATCAAAGCTAAAGCTTGGTTTTACAATTCAGCTTTACGCGAAAACTCGGTTTTTAAAACTGATATTAACCACTCAGGTAGGTTTCATAAACTGATATGATAGTTTCAGCACAATTTCATACGTGCGAAACTCACAAACAGTGCGATAGATGTGCTGTTCAAAACGAGCTTCAGCCTGCAGGCCCACTTCGTGCAAATAGCGTCTCAAAGATTTTCTCTCGTAAACAAACCTGGAGGGAGAAGCCATTAACTGTTTCCGAAATGTTGGTCTTAAACTTCAGTTTTCAGAGTTGAAATGAAAACAAACCTATTATAGGTTGATTTTCGGGAGTAGGGCTGTAGGTTCAGTTCTCGGGAGGTGACAAAGAAGAAAGTTGTAGCCCTCCCTCTAACAACACCTATGGCCCTACCCCCGAAAACCAGCCTACAATAGTATAATATTGCCCTATCTTAAGATCTTAATAAGATCTTATTTTATTTCATTTTATTTTGCCAGAGTTGTCTCGACCTCGGCGAAATGACGCTCATACTATGCGGAAGTGCGCGTGCTTCGTTTCTTCGATCTTATTGAGGTTTATGGGGGAAATCTGGGGAGCACAAACTTTCAACTGACGATAACGGCTGCAGCGATTTGAAAAAAAAGTGTACTTTTATGACATCAAAGCCACATTCTCTACATATTGTTTGCGCGATTTTGATATCTAAAGTGGGTTCATATGCGCCGTCAAATGAGGTACGGATTATGCCAAAGGTATGAGAGCGACACCTCCAAAATTTAATCTGTTCAGGGACCGTATTCATGCTGTCAACAGCCAAGCGATTTCAACCAATTCTGCGGTTTAAAACGCCAGACAACCAAGTTTCCTGAAAGGGAGATAACTCCAAATGTATTGTTGCAATCGCAAATCGTCTATGTTAATAGTTCACTTGGTTTGTTTGTTTGTTTGTTTGTTTGTTTGTTGTTGTTGTTGTTTTTTTCCATAGTTATAGCAAGCCTTCTACGGGGTATCTACGAAAAGAAATGGAACTAAATGGGAGAGTTTCTTTCACCGTGACCCACTCGAACTAATCATGTAAGCCATATTTCCTGCATATGATGAAATGAAAATACATGATGTAATTTTTTTTTTTTTTTTTTTTAGAACAAAACCGACAACCGATTTAAAAGTAATTGAGGAAGCAGGTTTTTGTCAGTGACTCAAAAGCTGAACTGAATATGTCAAAAGATTGACAAGGTACATTTCTGATTTTTTTTTAACTAAACAGCGATCGGAAATGAATACATTAGCTGCAGTGGAGGAATCATCATTGCGTCGCTCAGTGACGCTGAAAAAAATATATAATTTTGCTGCTTCGAACCATGTACCGTTACACAGAAAACACGCTAAACGCGTATTCAAAAAACAATAACAAACAAACAAACCATACGATCCAACAACATACATTTGAATGATAATTATGTCTTGCGATGTCTTTCTCACAGTTTCCGTGGCACAATACAATGAACAGTACTTTAGCTCAGAGTCTTCCTAGCGTGACTGGCAATGATGGACAGGCACGGCCATTTTAAATTCGACTCGGCTGACCACTTTTTTTTTTCTCCAAAAACTATGACACACACACACACACACACACACACACACACACACACACACACACACACACACACACACACACACACACACACACACACACACACACACCCCTTCTCCCCTGACGGTTGATAAATTCCACCGCAAACAAACCGTGACGGCCGGCGGGCTGAAATTCACCAACCTTCCGGTCGGACTGCTGGCCATTAGCTTCGCCTTCCTAGCGTGACTGGCAATGATGGACAGGCACGACCATTTTAAATTCGTTAAATTCGACTCGGCTGACCACTTTTTTTCTCCAAAAACTATGATGCAGACTTGTTTTCCTAATTTTCATGATCGGGCTTGGTTGAAACCTGTGCAAAATACTTCCACACCAAGCGATTGAGGCTGATTTTGTCTTTAAGTGTGATATTTTTGTGGTCAAAATCTTAAAGTGTGATCTCATTTGTGGCATACACCTCAGACACAGTCCGGTCAGAAACAGATTTAGACACACTCATTTTTTACATAGTGATCGACCTTTCTCTTTAATTAAGACACGCCCGTAGCAAACGCGATCCTGAGAAAAGCCTACGTGCTGTGTTTCATTGAACATGAGTCACGCAGTGCCTCTCTCTCTCTCTCTCATCGTCATTTTGGCACGTCCCTTGTAAACGTGATCCCGAGAAATGCCTACGTATTGTTTTTTTTATTCAACATGAGTCACGCAGTGCTGGGTGTTTCCCCTGGTCGTCATGGTGCACAACCAAACACAATGGTGTTTAGTTTCGGCATGTGACCAGAACCAGAAATGAATAAGACTAGATGTCTTGTGTCGAACAGCTTTGTGTTGGTTCGTTTTGTCGTTTTTCAAACGTTTAACTCATGTCCAAGCTTTGAGTGTTGTAGATGGCCCTGTAAATATTCTGTCCTGAATAAAGAAACGTTTCGTCATCATCTGTGTGTGTGTGTGTGTGTGTGTGTGTGTGTGTGTGTGTGTGTGTGTGTGTGTGTGTGTGTGTGTGTGTGTGTGTGTGTTTGGACAGAGACAGAGAGACATGACACAAAATTACATTTTGATAGGAAGAATTCGATTCAAACTGAATGAGTGCAGTAAACAAACAGGTGCAGTAAATAGCCAACGAGGCTGTGCTTTTAAAAATGACAAGTAAAGGAAAGTGTACATTATCAAGAGTTATGGAAAAAGCGAGAAAATTGTTATTTGAACGAGACGCACTTTATCCTACATTCTTCTACAAATCTTGATATTGTGCACTTCCTTCACGATAACGTTTGTATTGGAAATGAATTGACTAGTAATAGTTCTTGGTGAGGTCAGGGTCCCGATCTGGTGGACTGATCACACTGTTTGACTCGTTGTCTAGGTGAGGTCGTGACCTGTAAACGTACCCGGGGTTTTACGATCCACTTTGCTTGTGTTCACACCTGCCATGAATTATTTATGTGAATTTCATACGCAAGAATTGGCAGTTTCGTCGCAAGAATGTGCTAAACTATTATCGTTTAGCTGTAAGATCGTACAACATTCATTGAAAACACAATTTATTTAGTTTACTTAGAAAAGTTGATCTTAAAGAGTATTTCGTGTCGATCTCATTATCATATTCTGGATCGTGGCAAAACATGAAAGAAATGGCATCAAACGTGAACGAATTGAAACTCGACGATGCTTCTAAATCTCCTTACTAACTCAAGGTCTCAAGTAAGACAAGTAAAGGAAAGTAAGACAAGGAAAATAAGAGAAGTCAAACTAAGATGGTTTCAAATAAGAATTCTTCATAGAATTTTAGCCACCAACATTATTTTGAAAGAAATGAATGTGGTAGGAAGTGACAAATGTAGTTTTTGTGAAGAGGAAAGAGAAACAATTGAACATTGTCCTTGGTCAACAGAGTTCTGGAAAAAGCTGCAGGAACTCATTAATGACAAATGCCCACATGCACACAATGTTCGGCTTACAGAACCTCTTGTTGTATTAGGTCACGATGAGAACATCCGAACTGACAGTATATTACTTTTGATTATTATGGTGGCAAAGTTTTTTGTTTATAAGAAACGGTTGGAAAAAAAGAAACCTGACCTATCCCATTTTTTAAAAGAATTACAGAAAAGAATTAAAATAGAAAAATGTGCGGCTTATATAGAATCGAGGGGTACAGATGTCATTACTCAATGGCAACTGTACGAGACAATTTGCGGTGTGGAATAACTCACATGCATCACATGCTCACACACCCTACTGCAGGCTGATATACAGACTTACTCTTACAAAGCTGTAAGGTGTGTACGTATGTACAGCAGGTGCAATGAATGTGTGTGTGTGTGTGTGTGTGTGTGTGTGTGTGTGTGTGTGTGTGTGTGTGTGTGTGTGTGTGTGTGTGTGTGTGTGTGTGTGTGTGTGTGTGTGTGTGTGTGTGTGAGAGAGAGAGAGAGAGAGAGAGAGAGAGAGAGAGAGAGAGAGAGAGAGCACAATACAAAAAACAGAAGACGATTTCTGGATTTATTGTTCTGAGATAAATTTATTTGAATACATGATATACGCCATTGTACGGACAACTTTATCTGACTGTGTACACTGAGTAGTACCATAGCACTATTACATTAAGAATTTGTACCATTGTATACCCATTGGATGCGAGCTGTTGCAGCCACCACATCTATGCATGTATGATTCCTGCTGTACTTGAAACCAAAAAAAAAAAAAAAGAAAAAAAAAAAGACTTTCTTTGCATCCCTGTCGAACCATAGGTCCCACAAGAACTTTTTTTTAATGTGTAGAGAATAGCATACACTGTTTTTTCGCCATGGTGTTAGTTTGAGATCAGGAAAAACATCTGTTTCCTTTTAATCGTGGCTTGATCGACATGAGACTCCTTTCAATGAGTAGGTGAGGTAATTTGCAAACGGCTACACGATTAACGACCAACAGATTTTATCTTTCATTCGACCAGAACACACACACACACACACACACACACACACACACACACACACACACACACACACACACACACACATGTGCGTGCCAACTAAAACACTCGAAGCTTGGACATGAGTTGCACGTTTTAACAACAAAAACAAACCAACAAAACTGTTCGTCGCAAGAGATTTAGTCTTACTCATTTCTGTCCCTGGTCACATGCCGAAACTGAACACCAGTCTGTTTGGTTGTGCACCATGACGACGTCTAAATCTGTTTCTGACCGGACTGTGTCTGAGGTGTATGCCACAAATGAGATCACACTTTAAGATTTTGACCACAAAAATATCACACTTAAAGACAAAATCAGCCTCAATCGCTTGGTGTGGAAGTATTTTGCACAGGTTTCAACCAAGCCCGATCATGAAAATTAGGAAAACAAGTCTGCATCATAGTTTTTGGAGAAAAAAAGTGGTCAGCCGAGTCGAATTTAACGAATTTAAAATGGTCGTGCCTGTCCATCATTGCCAGTCACGCTAGGAAGGCGAAGCTAATGGCCAGCAGTCCGACCGGAAGGTTGGTGAATTTCAGCCCGCCGGCCGTCACGGTTTGTTTGCGGTGGAATTTATCAACCGTCATGTACCGTTACACAGAAAACACGCTAAACGCGTATTCAAAAAACAATAACAAACAAACAAACCATACGATCCAACAACATACATTTGAATGATAATTATGTCTTGCGATGTCTTTCTCACAGTTTCCGTGGCACAATACAATGAACAGTACTTTAGCTCAGAGTCTTCCTAGCGTGACTGGCAATGATGGACAGGCACGGCCATTTTAAATTCGACTCGGCTGACCACTTTTTTTTTTCTCCAAAAACTATGACACACACACACACACACACACACACACACACACACACACACACACACACACACACACACACACCCCTTCTCCCCTGACGAGAGGAAAAACCCAGCACTGACTGACTCATGTTGAATGAAAAACAGCACCTACGCATTTCTCAGGAACAAGTTTGCTAGGAACGTGTCTGAATGACGACGAGAGGTGGAAAAACCAGCACTGACTGACTCATGTTTGATGAAAAACAGCACCTACGCATTTCTCAGGAACAAATTTGCTAGATTTGCAGTTGCGACGAAATACCTTTTCAAATTTACTCGAGGAGAAGACGCGAGTTGTACAACAGATGTTGTGTTAATGTCTGTGCTATTTTAGCTGAATTGTCCAGTTGATTCTCTATAGCCATAGGATGTGTCTGTCTGTCTGTCTGTCTGTGTGCTCAACTGTTTGTGTGTCTGCCTGTATGTGTGTCTCTGTGGCTGTCGGTCTGTGTGTCTATCTGGCTTTTGGTTTGACATTCAAGGAAATATGACACCCAACCCTTGCCACTTAGACAGTAGATGGCCGAACATTGTTGTTCGTCACTATTTACGGATTTGGGAAAAGACAGTGACACAAGAACACAAGAAGCTGCTTGATTTCGTGAAGGGTTCCACAATGTCAGTTTGATCATTCGTGCCTTGGGTTAAGGGTGGGTGGGTGTTTGGTAGTTTAACGTTTACCCAAAGGTGGTGTGAAGGACGGGGCAACCAGAAGTAAAAAAACAGCACAAATATACCCCAGCACTACACGTCCAATGTTTTACCGCTCTGGATTCCTTGCTCCCAGCCTTGGGTTAAAATAGGTAGGTTTTAAGTTTAAAATATGTGTATCAAAACAAATTTTCATTGACAAATCTATCTAATAAAGTGGAACCCGTGGCCTCAGCTACACAACGGTGTAAACAAAGCCTTTGAGTGTAGTTCTTTGACGTGATGTTAAAAATAGATTTCTCTATTCTCAGCTGGGGAGTCGGGATAGCCGAATGGTAGAGTGCTGGACTCACAATGCTCGGGTCGTGAGTTCGAGTCCCGGCTGGGGCCAAATATTTGTGCTGGACTTTTTCTCGTCGCCCCGTCTTTTATATCAACTTTATGTGGTCGAACAGGACGTTAAATTCCCAAACACACCACCCATCTATTCTCAGCTTTTAACCAATATTGGGGAAAATCATTTGTGGGGTAGAACTGATTTGTTCATAAAGATCTACTCGCTCGAAAAGAAAATAACCATTTTTTTTTGCGAAAAAAACGCAACGTCTCCAGACTTGGGAGTTTAACGTCCTTTTTTCACCACGTACGGGTGATATCAAAGACGGGGCAACGAGAAAAAGGCCAGCGCAAATATGTGGCACCAGCCGGGATTCAAACTCACGACCCAAGCATTGGGAGTCCAACGCTCTACCATTCGGCTATACCGGCTCATCCAGCGCGGTCGGAAAATGTGCTTTTTGATAGCAAGACAAATAATACAATTTTCAGTCATCCAGAGTAAAATCGTCTTGCGGCGTGTAAATGTAATTTTTTTAAAAATCATCTTTGTTAGCATATTCACGGAGGCGCAAACGGTAGTGCAATATCCATGTCTTTCTGAATCATGCTGTTAAGGTCATAGGTGACATGTAAAGGCTTTTTCCTTTTCTGTAGCTTTCATTCAGCATATAGACTTTCCCGTCCCAACCCCGCCTCCACCACACACACACACACACACACACACACACACACACACACACACACACACACACACGCGTTTAGTACAGTAAGCATTTTTTGCCATGATTTTTTTTCCACTTTATTGGATATACAGAATCATCTACCGCCGACCCAGTATGTGCGTTCTCGAGGCCACACTCCAGGGAGTGGAACAGTGCTCACCTCTTGCCACTGCATTGTACCGGGAAGAATAGATCAATACAATCAAGCGACAGTCAGGCGAGATGCACGTGCTCCCAACCAGAGATGGCAATCACAGTCGAACATAAGTCATGAAAGGCGCGGGTTTCGCCTGAGGCTAATAAAATAGTAACAATGCAGGCTCACTCATGGTGTAACGTTTATTGTTTTCATCTCATTTTAGTTCTCCTACAGTGATTGGTGGAGAGTCGTGCGGTAGCCCTGGATGTACCGGCCGCCAAGGGAAAGGATGTCGGCTGATATTTTTGTAAACAAACGCGATACCTACGTAAACACCCACCAGGCTTAAAAAAAAAAAATTCCAGTGCCCTTGACATTGCGGTAAACCAGCTAATCCGGTGCGGTATCTTGAGCGCTTGACTTTCTTCTACTGTTTCCTTACTGCGAAGCCGTAAAATCGTTTCGGACATAGCTCAGCCGAAGATTACGTGCAAACGGTAACTGATTTGAAATAATTTTGTGACTGTCACTGAATATCAACATGCGCGAACGCAGGCCGATTTTTGCCGATTTGTAGACACAGACCTCGCAAATCTAACGAAAGATTCCTCAAACGGGAAGTCGTCTTTTACTTAGATTATTTCCGCAGCGGCAGGTAGCTGTGTCAGCATAGCGATACTGATAGCACTCTGGAGCAAGTAAATGATAAGAGAACGCACAGAAATGGAGCAAACGTTTCGAAGACAATGCAACAAACATTTCACGTACATACCTGTACCAAAGAAGTCATGGGAAATTTTCAATCGGGAGGGGCTATTTACCGATTTCATGTGGAGCGACGTTTGCAACAAAGCGGCTTGCGGACCAAAGCTAAAGCTTGGTTTTACAATTCAGCTTTACGCGAAAACTCGGTTTTTAAAACTGAGATTAATCACTAAGGTAGGTTTTATAAACTGATATGATAGTTTCAGCACAATTTCATACGTTCGAAACTCACAAACAGTGCGATAGATGTGCTGTTCAAAACGAGCTTCAGCCTACAGGCCCACTTCGTGCAAATGGCGCCTCAAAGATTTTCTTTTGGAGGGAGAAGCTATTAACTGTTTCCGAAATGTTGGTTTTAAACCTCAGTTTTCTGGGTTGAAATGAAAACAAAACCATTACAGGTTGATTTTCGGGATAGGGCCGTAGGTGTAGTTCTCGGGAGGTGACAAGGAAGAAAGTTGTAGACCTCCCTCTAATAGCATAATATTGCCCTGTATTAAGATCTTAATATGATCTTATTTTATTTCATTTTATTTTGCCAGAGTTCAAATGCAGTTGTCTCGACCTCGGCGAAATGACGCTCATACTATGCGGAAGTGCGCGTGCTTCGTTTCTTCGATCTTATTGAGGTTTATGGGGGGAAATCTGCTTGGAGCACAAACTTTCAACTGACGATAACGGCTGCAGCGATTTGAAAAAAAAGTGTACTTTTATGACATCAAATCCACATTTTCTGCATACTGTTTGAACGATTTTGAGATCTAAAGTGGGTTCATATGCGCCGTCAAATGAGGTTCGGATTATGCCAAAGGTATGAGAGCGACACCTCCAAAATTTAATCTGTCCAGGGACCGTATTCATGGTGTCAACAGCCAAGCGATTTCAACCAATTCTGCGGCTCAAAACGCCAGACAACCAAGTTTCCTGAAATGGAGATAACTCCAAAAGTATTGTTGCAATCGCAAATCGTCTATGGTAATAGTTCACTTGGGTTTTTTGTTTTTGTTTTGTTTTGTTTTTTTTTCCGTCGGTAGCAAGCCTCCTGCGGGGTATCTACGAAAAGAAATGGAACTATATGGGGGAGTTTCTTTCATCGTGACCCACTCGAACTAATCATGTAAGCCATATTTCCTGCATATGATGAAATGAAAATACATGACGTAATTGTTTTTTTTTTTTTTAATTTTTAGAACAAAACCGACAACCGATATAAAAGTAATTGAGGAAGCAGGTTTTTGTCAGTGATTCAAAAACTGAACTGAATATGTCAAAAGATTGACAAGGTACATTTCTGATTTTTTTTTTAACCAAACAGCGATACGAAATTAGCTGCATTGCAGGAGTCATCATTGCGTCGCTCAGTGACGCTGAAAAAATATATTATTTTGCTGCTTCGAACCCTGTACTGTTACACAGAAAACACGCTTAACGTGTATTCAAAAAACAACAACAAACAAACAAACCATACGATCCAACAACATACATTTGAATGATAATTATGTCTTGCGATGTCTTTCTCACAGTTTCCGAGGCACAATATAAAGAACAGTACTTCAGCTCAGAATATACTTGGGTGTCAGAATCGCTGATAATTGTGCAATTGAGGCAGAGACTGTGCAAGGTATGAAAGTTTTTAAATAAATACTAGGTTCTGAAAGCATAAACAGTGGGGGAAAACCCGAGTGTGTGAAAAGTCGAAATTAAAATCAGAGCAATCACAAAGTTTCACAGAGTTTCGCTAAACCTTGCAAAATGTTAGGAAGTGCAGAGAAGAGTTCCTTCCAAAAGCCCATTTCTTCGTTTTTTGCCACTTGTTCCTTTATTTCTTTCAGTCTAGATTCGTACGCTGATCTATGCTTTTCTTCTTCTTTTTCAAGTAGTTGTCTCATATGCTGAAGCTCTTGTTCCTTTTGCATCATACGCTTGGCGTCCTCCTCTTTCTGAATCTCGTATGCTTTCTTTTGCTGTCTGCGCATCTCTTCGAGCTCGTCTTCGAGTTTCTTTTGTATTTCCTTTTGTTTGTTGAGTTCCTCCAAAAGGTGATCAGTTTGGCCTCTTTTCTCTGCAAGTGCCGTCTTGTCCTGATAAAGACGACACTCGGCTGCTTCCTTTGCTTTTTCAAATGCCTCGTTTCGCGCTCTTTGATTCTGGCTGAACTGGTCACGCATGCGCTTCTCTTCTTCTTTCTGGATCTTCTGTGTCTTTAAGAGGCCAGCCAGCCGTCGTTCTTCTTCTTCCATTTTCTGCTTGTGTTCCTTAATGGCGTCATTGAGTTCTTGTCGTTCCTTTTCTATCTGCGTCTGCAGCAGTCGCATTTCTTCCGTCTGACTTTCTAAGCTAGCCTCTTGATCGCGCACCTGTTTCGCTAAACGCTGCATTTTCATCTTTCCGTCTTGCTGTTGCTTCTTAAAGAGTTCCTCGCGTTTTCTGGTTTTCTCCTCTAAATCTGCCTTCTCGTTTCTTGCTGCCTCCTCCGTAGACCGTAGCTTCTCTTTCAAGTCCTTGACGTAACGGATTTTTTCCAGATCGTTCTCTTCCACCCTAGCTAACCTCCTAGCAACCTCTTCCTCAAGGCTTCTTCCAACTTCGGAGTATTTTGGGCATGTGTACGTACGCCAACCGTTTTCAGAAACCATTTCCCGAACTTTCTGAAGAAGGTCTTCTACCTGTGGCGTTTTGTCCTTAGCAAAGTTGTTGAAGACAACATATCTGTTGTTGCATTCCAGCAGGACTTGTTTTAGATTTTCTGGGGCATCTATTAGAACGTCATCAATTTGCTTTCCTTCAGCTTCAAGACTGTCGCCACCTGTAAAAACGACGATCATAAACTGAACAAGAACATCATCAAATAAAGCTTTCAGTCTTTTGTACACGCCAAATTCCTCTTCCGTGAAACGCCCGAGCCTGATGGTGTATAAAATGGCATGTGGACCCGGATGCATGCAGGTCATGGCTCTAACGATGTCGGCAGCGATGTCTTCGTGTGACCTCTTGATGTCAAACAGGCCCGGAGAATCAAAGACCTGCGAGAAGATAATGACTATTTTGTACATTACTTACATGCAAAAAGCATTAGTCTTGTCTGAATTTCTTTGAGACAATAAACAGTGACTGAATTAAAGAATGTGTCTGAAAAATAAATTGAAGAATAACTGCCGATTAGAAACTTCGCCGATATCTCTCCATTTTCATATTGATCTTCTTTAAAAATTACTAACTATAGTTGATGGGTTTATTTATCCACCGCCATATGACATCTTTATGCGTGAGTTCGAATTCGGTTGGGGCCAAATATTTGTGCTGGCCCTTTTCTAGTCACCTCGTCTTTCCAGAGGGAAGCTGCATTCGTAAAAGTCCTTGAAGATGCAGTCTAACTACTCAGTTTCAACATAAAGGCCATACGTGATAAAATGCTAAAAGAACCAAGAAAACAAGCAAAGAAACATAAAAAACCACAGACACACATACACACACACACAAAAGTCACTTCCGTTATAACTTACATCTGTCGTTTTTCCGTTGTTTGTTCGGCGATGGAGCTTGCACGTGTTGGTGACTGATTCAAACGTGGCGCCAGATGGAAACAGCTCGGCTCCAAGGATTGTGTTGCCAGTTGTACTTTTGCCACTTCCGGTTTTTCCAACCAGCAAAAGTCGGAACTCCTCGGCAGATAACGAGCCTGGAATAAACAGGAACAGCCTTTAGTTATGCTTGAGTCTTGAAAATGTGAGATATACATAACACACACAATACGAGGGGCCTTGATAAACAGTATTCTCTGTGCAAATGATACCAGTCTTTTTCTACTTTGCATTGTCGCACAAATGATACCAGTACAACAACAGGGATCATCGCAATTATGATGTTTTAGCTTTATAATTACGTTTGCAAACAATTAAATTGTAAAGTCATTATCATAAAGTTAAAAGCCACGGGAATTTGTCCCTAACAAAACTTTCCAAACCTCCATTAGAGTTTCTTGGTCTGAGTAACGTCAAAACTCGTGATTATTGAAAAAAAATTAAACCAAATACATGCATAGCACAACTTACCTTTATTCTGATCCATTTGTTCTTATACGCTGAGACAACGATGACAAACGTAAGAGCAGCAACTATAATACCAACAGGAATCGACTGTTCACATCCAGTATCGCCTCTGTCGACCGATGGAAACTGCCACGGAAAATTTTCTAGGACATTTCTTTCTCTTTGTGTTTGTGTGGCACGCCCACCCCCATTCCCTCTGGCCACCCTCCTACGCCTACAGCCTCGGCGACTCCTGATTGGACGAGTACGGTCGAGACGACATGAACAGGCCCGAGCGGAAAAATACTCGCACTGACAGCATGAATATCGCTTGCACAACAGGCTTATCTCACCTTGTGAGTCATAACGGAATGCAAAAGCTGAGTACCAACAACCCCCAGGGGCACTTATCAAGGGAGAGAGAGAGAGAGAGATTTGGAGAAATAACTTTATGAGTTGGGTCCATTCTTCCTTGTTTTTGAGCTTGGACCCTGAGCTTGCGAAATAATTACCACAAATTATTAGAGGGAGCCGACTGCGAAGTTACTTGTGCATTTCAGCTGCTTATGACACACATTGCCCTTAACCTTGTTGCGTCGTCCAATTCGATTGGTTTTTCCTTGTGCGTGACGTGAACTTAACGACATTGTATATCCGCGGCTGATTGTATAGTCACGTGACCGTGGTGTGCTTTATACGCCCTGTACTCGTCTAACTCATGAATATCTCTGAGCACGGCAGTGAACAAATCCTTTAAAACCTGAACACACGAGTACTCGCACAAAAGTTACCTCTATTGTTTCTCTGACACTACTTTCGGATGGCTTATTCACGGGCTGCAGCCATGTCGCACGACTTGGTGAGAAGGGCGGACAAATATCATGAAGGTATATTCTCGTGGCTTGTATTCGCCGTTTTTAAAAGCGCAGCCGCGTTTGACTATACTGCACATGCGCGTACCTGTTTAGTTCATTCTTGCATAAAAATTATAGTTAAAATGAAATGAATCACTGGCTCTTCTCCGCTCGTCCCGCGACCACGAATTGATATGTTTAAATACAGTGTGTCATTCTCAGGGCCTACACTATGGAACTGCCTCCCAGTTTATGTAAGAACCACACCCCCTGTCACTTTTTTATTTTATTTTTATTTTTTTTTTAACAGAGAGACAGTAAAAGTAAAGCAGCAAATCATATATGGTATACCCTTTACTTACCTATAACGATTCCAACATTCATTACGCTCTGATTGGTTGTATGCTCTGTTCGCCTGTGGGTTTATTTTTTCTTTGTTTGTTTGTTATTACTGATTTTTGTTGTTGTGCATTTTAAATACACGTGCATGTGTTCGTGTGCGCTTTTGTGTGTGTGTGTGTGTGTGTGTGTGTGTGTGTGTGTGTGTGTGTGTGTGTGTGTGTGTGCGCGCGCGCGCACTCACTCACACAAGATCACAAGATATGTAATCACAGTGTGCCAAGTGTTGTCTCCTGCAGAATCAGACCTCCGTTTTCTGCTCGTGGGAATGACGGGATGTGGAAAAAGTACAACTGGAAACACCATTCTCGGAAGAGAAGAGTTTGACTCGAAGGTGTCTTTCAAATCTGTTACGGAAAGCTGTTCTCTGAAGCACAGTACACGTTTTGGCAGGACGATTGGGGTGAGAGTCCGCTTTCAGTGCTCTAACCTTTTCATGCCTATCGTCGTTCTCTGTACCCTTGTCACTGGGTTTTCAACCACTGTGTGCAAAAAATACGTATACATTTCATTCATCGTGTATATGTTATTTTGCAGATTTACCGTTGAGTTTGCTACAGACTGTAAATTAAAACTTAACGCTAAAGTCGAAAACATAATACACACAGAGTATACGGTAAAATTTACGCTCGCCGTAAAGACCGGGGATTTTCGGCAGGTATACGGTCACTGCAGTAAAAACGGCCTTTACATACATGTAGTGATTTCAGCGATTTGAATGTGTATGTATTATATTCAAAATCAGTCAATTTTATGTCATTGTGTGCACGTTTCATTTTTTTAATGGATGGGAGGGGAGGAGGGGAGGTATTACTGAAATTTACTATAAGAAAAATTGAAAACACTTAAAAAAGAGAATGTGTGCATATTAGAACCACCATCGAGTTGAAAATCAAGTTCACTCCTGTAGGTTTTTTTTTGTTGTTGTTGTTGTTCTTGTGTTGTTGTTGTTGTTGTTTTGTTTGTTTGTTTTTGTTTGTTTGTTTGGTTGTGTCAGATCCAGCTATGACCGGTTGTATTCATGAGAAAAAGTTCAGTCGGACTTCAAATGGTCTCTCGTGAGCTTTTCTTTGCTTGTTCCTATACACCTCTATCTGTCGCGACGTCACGCTCTGGAGTATGCTGGCGTGTACTATCATTGCTTGTAGCTCCTCCGTTCAAATTAATCCATAAATTGCCGGAAGGAGGGTAGGGGTAGGAGGGTACTACACAACACTGTCCTGTGTGGTGCCCTAAACGTACATTACTGGCGTCAAGTTTGTCGTTGTTCTGTTAGTTTGTTTGTGTTTGTTCTTACGGCGTATGCGATAATTCTGGTATCGGCATAGCACGGCCGGTAATACACTATATTTTGGTTCCAAGCAGCATTCAGTTTTGAGGGCTGGTATACCTAGCCAAAGTTTTGATCAGTGCAAAGCCCTTGATCGAACATGCCTATCTCTCTCTCTCACACACACACACACACACACACACACACACACACACACATGTTGTCACGGTTAGGTTAGTTCGGGTAACCCATGAGTGATCGGGTAAATCACATCGAGGACAGGGGCACCATGACTATAGGTAGGTCAGCTCGGAGACAAGTTTGCGTCGCCATTCCTTGAAGCGCCACCCAGTTTTTCTGTTTCGTTTTCCCACTTGCTTAGTGTATAGTTGTTTTCCATTCCGCGACCGCTCCATATCGAATAGAATGGGAATTTTAGCGTATTCACGTGATATGTATGAATGTGTGTGTACACAAAGGCAAGGCAGGCAGAGTCAACCAGCGTGCACTTGATTTGACTCGATCATGCTTTAAGAACAGCAAACAAACAAACACCCCCCCCCCCGCCCAAAAACAATAAAACAACAACAACAACAACAACAAACTTCATTATTCAACAGGGTATAAAACATATGTCATACTCCTTAGATGATAAGGACCTAATCTTACCCTTTCACATACCGGGTGCATGTTGAATTTGGGTGTTGTCTGCATATCACTTCGCGTTAGTTAGGTTTTATCAGATGACAGCACTCATTGAGAGGGTGTGTCGTGAGCAAGACTCACATAAGTACGTCCAAGTTTAAGAACATGCCGGCCAAACCTGTGCTTGTTATAAGCATTATATATGTGGCGTCCAAGTTTAAGAACATGCCGGCCAAACCTGTGCTTGTTATAAGCATTATATATGTGGCTAAAGCTACATGCTGTCAAAATGTTTACAGGCAAAGTTGCGTCTGCCATGTTGGGTATTTAGTGGTTGCAGTATCTCTTGAACAATCAGTCACACGTTTACTCGACGGCAGTTCTTATTAAAGTGTAGTGCCACTAACAACTAACAACAACAATGGCTCCAAGAATTTTAGAGTCAAGGTCAGGTCTGTCATACTGGCGTTTTGTGACTGAAATATCTTTGAACCTATGAGCTTGATGTCCGCAAAACTTTAGCCCATGGGGATCCTTCGTGGCGTAGTGCTTTAGAAACAGAACACGACGTCACTACTTTCAGTGTCAAAGACTATGCTAAATGCTAAACACCGTTTCTTTTTTCTGACTGGTCATCGAATATTTCTGCGCCGCTTTCAAGCAAAGTTAAGTTGAAAATCCTCAGTCGGAGTTTAGCTAAAATTGTGATTTCACGGTGAGTACTCTATCTTACTCTCTTTTTTACTTACATTTACAGGTCCTCGACTCACCAGGGCTCTTTGACACCAGCAAGACCCACGAAGAGGTGTCTCAGATAGTTATGCAGGCGGTTGCTTGCATGTACCCAGGGCCTGACGCTGTCCTTTACGTCATAAAGATTGGCAGGTACACGAAGGAAGAGTTTGGAGTTTACAACAGACTGAAAGCTTTACTTGATGACCGTGTTACAAAACATATCATAGTCATTTTTACATTTGGGGACACTTTAAAGGGTGAAGATATTGAAGAAATATTAAAGGAGTCACCCAGGGAGCTTCAGCAGGTTTTGGAAGAATGTAGCAAAAGGTATGTCGTGTTTAATAACACTGCAAAAAACAAAAGCCAACAAGTTCAAGATCTTCTGTCAAAGGCGAAGAGATTGCAAACTGAAAACCAGCTAGTTCCATATCAGTGTCCCAAATATGCCAGTATTGGAAAGAAAATGGAGGCAGAAATGTCCCGACGACTTGCAGAAATTGAAAAAGAAGAATGCGAGAGAAAGAAGTACGTCCAAGGACTGAACCAGAAACTTGGAGATGTCGAGAGAAAGGCAGATGAAGAAAGAAGAGAATTCCAACTCAAAGAATGGGAAACGAATGCAAAAACAGAACGAATGAATAGACAAATGCAGTATCTTCGAATTGATCTTCACAATGCACTACTTGACACACAAGAACAAGAAGAAACACTATACCAGTTCCAAAGAAAACGGGCACGGGAGCGCAGGATACTAACTTGGAAACTACAGAGGGAAAGGTCTCGCAGAGACAACATGTTCTGGGAGAAGCAGGCAGAAATAGATACGTTAGCATACACTTTGGAGCAGCGCACGGTGGGGTTTCAGAGATACCATCATGAAACATGGCTTGCTGGCCAAAACAGTGCAGCGTTTCAACAGCTACACCAGAGAGCTGAGGAGTACGATGGACAACTGGCCACATTGCCAAGGCCATATTACCCAAATTTGCCAAGGGCAAACCCAGAAAACAATATTAGGGCAGCCTATATGGCGCCCACATGCTCTGTGCCAAGGGCAACTCTTGGAAATACTGGATGGCTCCGCTTTGATTTGCGCCTGGGCACCGCGCGGAGGCCTCATGGTATGCCGCTGGGCAACTGGCGGTAAACTGCTCAAGGATACCTGCTGAGCTAACCCATGAGTGTGCGTATAACTGACGGTACACTCAGGGATACCTGCTAGGCTAGCCCATGAGTTCGTGGTCAAATGGGGGTACACTGCTGGGTAACTGGCGGTTCACTCCCAGGCACCCCATTTTTCATCGTTGCCCCGTCTTTGATATCACCCTACATGGTGGAAAAGGACGTTAACCCCCCCCCCCCCCCCACACACACACACACCCACCCCAAGGGCTAGCCCATGAGTGTGCGTGTACTGGTGATATACTGCTGGTCTGCTCGCGGTACACTACAGGCCACCTCGCCCATCATGTAGGACTCCAAACTATAAGTTCACATTCTACACATTCCCATTAAAATCTTGACTCCCACAGTTTGAAATTATAGTTTTGGGGTCCTACATGGTGCAGGTCGGCAAGGTGGCCTGCAGTGTACCACCGCAACTTAATTTGTTTCGTGTCCTACGTAGGATTCCTTCACACCATTCGATCTGAACACAATCATTCACTAAAATCATGTCATAAAATTCATCACTTCATTTATCATCTAACAAGAAGCAAGAAACAATAAACTCCTCAGATACAATGACATCGCTGGAACAACATGGAGGAATACCCAAGAATTTCAGCGTGTTAGTTGGGATCTGCAGTGACCAGGAGAAACTGCAGGCGCAGGTCGTTTCACTAACATGTTTACGGCTGCCGTCAGGGAAAAACTGTCAGGGAATGTATTAGTACTCTTCAATTCTTCTCAGTTGTGTCAGGTTTGAGGACGAATTTTTATAAAACCCAGGTAGCGTAGATTCACCTATTACTCCCAACTAGAAGATAAATTTATATACAGAAAATTCTCCAGTCACCACTGTACACCTTCTGTAATCTTGAAGATGGAACTATATCACATCTATTCTTGAACTGTCCGCATGTGCAGTTGTTTTGGTTTAAGCTTAGATCATGGCTAGTCATGTACTGTGCACATTACAATGCATTGACTCTTTCAGAAATTTCGGCCTCCATCTTCACATTCTGTATCCCGCCCCCTTCTGCCCCCCATCGGCCTCCATGTTCACATTCTGTCCCCCCCCCCTCCTCCCCCCCCCCCATCGGCCTCCATGTTCACATTCTGTATACCCCCTCGTCACCCCATCGGCCTCCATGTTCACATTCTGTGCCCACCTCCGCCCCCCCCCCCCCATCTGTATCCCCCCCCCCCCTTCGCCGTCGGCCTCCACATTCCATCTCCCCCTCCCCCCCCCCCCCCAATCGGCCTCCATGTTCACATTCTGTATCCCCCCCCCATCCCCCCATCGGCCTCCATGTTCACATTCTGTATCCCCCCCCCCCCGCCCCCGACCTCAGCCCCCATGTTCACATTCTGTATTCCCCCTCTCCCCCCATCGGCCTCCATGTTCACATTCTGTATCCCCCCCTCTCCCCCCCCCCCCATCGGCATCCATGTTCACATTCTCTATCCCCCCCCCCCCCACATCGGCCTCCATGTTCACATTCTGTCTCCCCCCCCCCCTCCTCCCCCCCATCGGCCTCCATGTTCACATTTTTTTTCTTGTTTTTGGTTACAGCATCAGTACATGTAACAGTTCTACTCATAAGCATTCATGACAAAATGTTGCGGACATTTGATTAGGTACCAGAGTACAAAAATACTAGTTTTATGGCATAGGAATATTTATATCATGTTGTGATACATAACTTCTGATCAGTAAACTCTGTGCTTGCTGTACTGAGTGTGTGTGTGTGTGTGTGTGTGTAAAGGAGCGAGAGAGAGAGAAAGAGAGACGGGGGGGGGGGGGGGGGGGGGGGGTATGAGCCATGTGTTATGTGACAAACTATGCAATTCAAGACCTGCCAGAGCATGACCATAAAAGGAAAAACTGTACATCTTACAGGAAAAGGGGAAGATAGGCGTGCCACTGTGCCTGAAAGTCTCCATACAGCATATTTGTTCTAGCAATATATTTCTCAATTTCATATCTTCTTTTTAGCCTCTGAGTGAACAATTCCATGGTTGGAATAGTGCCGTTAATCCTGCATGAGAATATAAAAAACTTGACAAGAAGAAGTATGAGATCAAATACACACTCTGATCTGAAATAAGTGTCACAGCCAAACAGAACATTTTTTTCCGTCAATGACAGGGAAATGGTGTACATTTGCTGTTTAGTTCAGTTTGAAATCTTGTCCAGAAATTTTGTATGTACATGTATGTACATTTCCACAGGAAATGTTGGATAGTTTCCTTTTTCATTTGACAAAAACTACAGTTATCAGAATCTTTAATAGACATTTGTTTTAATGTGACATTTGTGCCAATTATACGATGTGTAATTTTAACTTGAAACCATCGTCATTTAATGTCCTTTGTTTTCTGAATTTTCTTGAAAACTTCCCGCCAATTAATATCTCCATGTATCCTTTCTCTCCATTTTCTGCAGCAGTTTGGCTCTTTTGCATTACCTAGCAAACATGTCATAGAACAAAGGCCCACCTTTCTGGGAGGTTGTAATTAAGTGCATTAAAGTTGTCATATCATAGGTGGTGTTCGTCTTTACTACTATATTCACTCGTCTGGCATATGTCCTAAGGGCACTAATGCAGCCATTGTAAGAAACAAAGTTGGCAACATTGCCGTATTTTCAACAAATGATCTATAATTCATGAAAGAACCCTTCGCGTTAAGTAGATGACCAATGCAATACACACCACGATTAAACCAATTACTATAGAATATTGTTTCTGTTCCCGATTTTGATGTTGTGCTTGTAAAAACAAAGGCTCGGAGCAAAACTCTTTTTCTGATTTTACCTCCACCTTACACCCAAGAGATTTGTAAGAAGAAAAAACATCTTTCCAAAATTTATTAAGACTTCTGTTTCTAGGTAGATCACTTCCCAGTTTGTGTACCTCAAGAACTTTGGGGTATACTGCCTTCAAAATGTTTATCCACTTATGATTATTTATCATGGTCTTTTTTAACCAGATAATTTTTAAGGCTCGCATTTGGTTATTTATATCTGGAATACCGATTCCTCCGTGGAGTAAATTCTTAGAGGAAGTTGATCTGCTATCCGGTCTTGTTTTTTATTCCATACAAAACAGTAAATCGATCTCTGTAGCTCTGTAACATATCTGTCCGGTGGATTTGGCAGCAACAACCACAAATGAGTGATTTTGGATAAAATAAGAGACTAAGGACTGCAACTCTACCCAATGGTGTGATTTGTCTCTTTAGCCAAGTTTTATACATGTACATGTTTTTTATTACGGAAAATATTTCTTGGTAATTAATTTCTTCGACCTGTTTAAGATCATTCGTGAACCAGATACCCAATATTTTAAACTTGTCAGGGTTCCACTCCATCCGTAGATGAGGCATGTATTTAACTGGTGATTTTTTTTTTACTTCCTAGCCAAATGGCCATAGTTTTATCTTTATTTAAGAGAAGACCCGATATCTTACCAAAATGATCTACAGTAGTTAGAGATTCTTCAAATGACTTCGCATCCCCTTCTAATGTAAGCTCAGTGTCGTCTGCATACTGTAAAATTTTACTCTCAACCTCATCAATTTTAATACCTCTAATTAGTTTGTTTTGCCTTACCATGAGCGCTAACACCTCGACGCACATCACAAATAAGTAAGGGGACAGCGGATCGCCTTGCCTACATCCTCTTTCAATTGGAAACCATTGACCTAATCTGCCATTAACTAACACTGTTGATTTAATGTTCTGATAAAAAAGTTTCGACCCATCGACAAAAGTCAAGACCACAGTTAAAGGCTTTCAGGACTTTATGCATAAATACTAAATCGACACTATCAAACGCCTTCTCAAAGTCAAGGCAAAGAAGAAGGCCTGGTTTGTTTAAACGAGTAAGTTCATACATAAGGTCTTACAGAAGACGGATATTGTTTCCCAAGAAAACGGTTTGGAACAAAGCCACTCTGGTCTTCGCTAATAACCGACGATAAGACACCTTTCAACCTGCATGCAATGCAACTCGCACCTATTTTGTATATTACGTTCAAGAGTGGGCCTCCAGTTTTTTAATGAATTCCTTAGGTTTGTCACCTTTTGGTATGCATACTATAATTCCTTCCTTTTGTGTTGAAGACATTTCTTTCTTATCAAAACCTTCATTTAATGACCGAATTATAAAATTTCCAAGTTTGCAACCAAAAAAATTTGAAAAATTCAACTGTGAAGCCATCACTTCCTGGACTTTTATTATTCTTCATGTTTTTTAATGCTAATCCTGCTTCCTCCAGAGTGATCTTACCTTCCAATGAACCACTTGCTTCTTCTGAAAACTTCGGGAAGTCGGATATCAGATTATAAAGCTCACATTCCTCAATATCTCTTTTTGCATATAATTGTTTATAGAATGAGTTAACTTCTGTGATTATATCATTATTATTATTTATTACTGAACCATCATTTTTAACCAGTTTATTCATCTGCTTATTAACGTTTAGTATAATTTCTTTTTTCTAAGCTGCAAAAATATCTTGTAACTTTATCTCCATCTGCAACCCATCTCGCCTTCGAACGCAACAATACACCCTTCATTTTTTTCTCACGTAGTATTACTAACTCTTGTTTGTAACCATCCAGTTCCCTATTGTCTTCATCCGACCGGAGAGTCTTATTCTCAAGGCTGATGATGCAGTTTTCGAGCTCCTTCTCTTTTTCAGAATCCACACGTTTTTTCATGACAGAATATGAAATTGTCTTTGCTCTGATCTTCATGAGCAATGTGTCTAAAAAGGTTTGATCCGATATAACAAACTGTATCTCTGATTTAGGTACTTTTGAGAGATTATGGTCTACAATAGGGAAAGGCAGCATATTCTTCTGTAACACTCATAATAAACACTGTTAATCTCATCTACGTAATTGTTTACATTTTAAAAGGGAGGAATTAAATTTCCATAGGAGGTGTTTTCTTGACTTCAGTTCCCTCTTCTAATACAAGTGTAATAAGGGAGTGGTCAGTCCTATAACCAGGGTTTAATGGTCTGCCTCATTAACATGACAGCACAGCAGATCAGAAAATGAGGAAGTAGTCCAGCCTACTTTGTTGAAAGGGTCGGGTTTCTGCGCCATGTGTATCTTGTAAGTTCAGGGTTTAGCTCCCTCCAGATGTCAAACAGGTCTAGGTTTATCCATTAGTAATTCTATCTGCTCGACTGCCTTTGGGTTATTATGGTGTCTGTAGTTGTGACAGTCAAGGCTGAAATTTTGTGCCTGCATTCCAATCTCCAGCAATAACAACATTCTCTAAACCAAATTCGGAAATTTTTTCTTCCAACTGGAATATAGAATTCAGGGTTTGTCCCGATTTGGCCCATACAAATTAACCAATAAAAAATCTTTGCCCATGGTTTTAATGGATACAAGAATATAATTCCCCCCTATGTCATTGTACACATTTTTTCACATCAAACTCGAAATTATTATTAAATAATATGGCAAATCCTCGTGAACTAGAGTTAAAAGATGCAAAAATAACACTTGTATCCCCACTCTGATCGAACAAAATTCTTTATGTCAGGGGTGAAATGTGTGTCTTGTAGGAAATATATGGAATATTGTTTTTTCCTCGCAGGTAGTGAAATACATCTCTACGTTTCATAGCATCCCCCAGTCCCTGACAGTTCATAGAAAGCAATAGTTACCTTTTACTACTAGACATTGTAACTGGGGGTATATGTATACATTGCATGAAATGACATCCAGTAATGGGGAGCAACAATCAGCATGGAAGAACTTTTCATGATGCAGGCAAACCATTCATGATACAAATGCATCACAAAAAAGACTGTAAGTAAACAGACTGTGGGACATCAACATCTGCTTGATCCCGCAGACACTCAACAATGGTCACAGCATAACAGCACACATAGCACAGTAGCTGTGGTATGAAAGAAAAACACGACAGGAAACACAGTGGCAGCGTCAAGTCAGTGCCCAGGGACACCGGAAGCCTGCTGGAAAATACCTACACTGACTGCGGATTGGGACTAGCATGCAAAATAACAGGCAAACAACATGTATAATGACAGTAGGGTACAGTGATCCCATTTAGGTACAGAACCAATTGCAAATATTTGTACTAACACTGGTTGACACACCATACTGGCTGTTAATGCACAGGGTACAGACAAGGCACAAACAACAAGGGTAAGATCCTGTGGGATGGGGGTGGGAGGGGGGGGGAGTGACAAAGAGAAACAAAAAGAATTCAAGCAAATAAAAGAATGAACAAACTAACTGAGATGTGCAGGCGCGTGCATGTATGGTGAAACTAATATAATACCTTGTCTTCACCATTTCCCTAGAGGAGGGGGGGGGGGCGACATGTTATGCTGCCTAACATGTCTAGTTTACCAGGTACACTATCAGTATCACACAAGACATACTGTGACATGGGGGGGGGGGGGGGGGGCGGTGCGGGAAAAACCAGTTTTCACTGTAGTTTGTATCACAGTGACATGCATGCCACATGATACACTTTCCATTAGTGACTGACGTGCACAACGAAAGTAGCCAGGTCAATATTGGGTTGGGTACGTACCTTACTACAGTTACCGGGCTAGCACGCCAGACACATCCCCGAAGCCGCAGGGAGCGCCACATTCACAGCTTTCGTGAGTCTATACGTAAAGCTGACAGGCGCAGCAATCAAGTCCACGAAAAATTATCTGTTTCAGTTCTGCTAGGCGTCCAACGGTATCCACATTTATCACACACAGTTGTAGCGGAGTGGGCATAAAAAAGCCCAGCCATCACAGTCACATCTACCCACATGGCTGCCGGTCACTTGCTGGGTGCGCACGCATGCGAGTTGGGGGTTGCGCACGGGGTCAGGTCGGGTCAAAGGTCTTACTTTGTAAACACTGCCATGTGCTTGTTCTCGCATTTACACACTCACAATCGATACCGTGAACGATGAACGAATAAAGAAAGAAAACGCAAAAATTATAGGGGAATACTAACATAAAAACAACATGAGCCTACATTACAATGACAGAAATCACTGACGAGAACAAACTATAGACCGAGACATATATGTTATGTATGTCTCTGCTATATGCACCAAGTTTAGTTATGTGATATTGAAAATTATTATACTGCTACCTGTATTGTCATGTTCCGTGATGTCTATTAGACAAAACGTGGGGGAAACACTGAAATATCCGGCGCAGTGATCCACAGTAGGGAATGTCTATTGCGCAGTAATGCACCTGTTGAAAAAAGTATCTATGTCAGTATCTGTTTCCACCCGAACTTTCTTCCCATTCTTCAGTTGGGCGATTATTTTCCCATTTGAAGACCAGGCGGTTATAGTAGCGGTGTGGACCTGCGCTGCTTTCAGCAGCTGAAAGTTCTTTGCTGTCAAGTCCTCAGAGATTGTCACGCCTGATTTTGCAAGCACCTTTCGGTTCTGCAGAATTTTGTCCCTGACTCGACGATTAGCGAACTGCACAATGATCGCCGCAGCACGTCTTCCGCCCTGTGCCCCTGCTTCTCTAGAGTGCTGAGTCGAGGCCTTGACACGATGTGCGACCTGTATGTCTGCTTCCTCCGTGTTCACATGCACTTTGTCATTGAACACCTGGAGACACTTCTTTACACAGTCTTCGTTCTGCGTCTCTTTCACACCAAAGATCCTCAGGTTCACCTCCTTTGCTACTGTTCCAGGTCATTGTGTCTGGTTTCAGTGGATCGCTTCAGCCCCTGTAGCTGCTCCTTCAGAGCGTGGTTTTCTTGTTTAATGGTCTGAACATCGGCCTTCAAAACTGTCCCTCTCCGTCTCCAAGTCAAAGACCCTTCCCTCCAGCTTTTCGATTCTGTCATCAGCTTGGTAGTCAGCTGCTCCATGTCGTCCTTGGTCGCCAGCCTGGCTAACTGTTTGCTAATCTCCGTCAGAGCCTCTTGCGTGTTGCTTGCCACCATCTCTTCCGACATGGTCTCCTCTCCTTCTGCTTCTTCCACGGCAAACAGCTCAGACTCCTCCGGTACACTTGCACTTGCACTGACGCTGTGGACGTCCCGTTGCTTCTTCCGTGTCGGCTTTAGTGATACTCTGTCGGGGCTACCGTCACTAGAAGATGTTGACGATGGCTTTCGTTTCAATCTTTGAAAATACTGAGAGATTCTGGTGCTCATAATCGCAGACAGACATGAGCGTGATCGTTATGTCCGTGCAGACACAAACATAGAGTCTCTCACAGCCGAAGTACACAGTGGTCAGCGTGCTATAAATAGCACAGCATTGAGTCCAAAACTACACAATGTCCGACCGGCCGACACGAAACTGAAATGTCACATTGCTGGTCTTCCCGTGAAGAAAAAACTTTGGGAATTTACTTGCCTGCGCCTGATCGAACAGACAATCGATCTATCGCATTGTGGAAGACCGGCACGCTGTGGTTCTGGCAATTAACACCGAAATTAGTAAGTCAATGCAGAGCGATCAGAAATGCGTGCTGTCTGCACGAGTGAGCAGAACTCAGTCCCCATGTTCACATTCTGTATCCCCCCTCCTCCCTCCCCCCCATAGGCCTCCATGTTCACATTCTGTATCCCCCCTCCTCCTCCTCCCCCCCCCCCCAGGCCTCGACATTCTGTATGCCCCCTCCTCCTCCTCCCCCCCCCCCATAGGCCTCCATGTTCACATTCTGTATCCCCGCCCCCCCCACATCGGCCTCCATGTTCACATTCTGTCTCCACCCTCCTCCCCCCATCGGCCTCCATGTTCACATTCTGTATTCCCCCTCCTCCCCCCCCCATAGGCCTCCATGTTCACATTCTGTATGCCCCCTCCTCCTCCCCCCTCCCCCATAGGCCTCCACATTCTGTATGCCCCCTCCTCCTCCTCCTCCACCACATCGGCCTCCATGTTCACATTCTGTATCCCCCCTCCTCCTCCCCCCTCCCCCATAGGCCTCCACATTCTGTATGCCCCCTCCTCCTCCTCCTCCCCCACATCGGCCTCCATGTTCACATTCTCTATCCCTCCCTCCTCCCCCCATCGGCCTCCGTGTTCAAATTTTGTATCCCTCCTCCCCCCCCCCCCCAAAAGCCTCCATGTTCACATTCTGTATGCCCCCTCCTCCTCCTCCCCCCCCCCCCATAGGCCTCCACATTCTGTATGCCCCCTCCTCCTCCTCCCCCCCCCCCACCCCATCGACCTCCATTCTGTATCCCCCTCCCCCCCCCCTAGGCCTCCATGTTCACATTCTGTATCCCCCCTCCTCATCCTCCCCCCCCCCATCTGCCTCCATGTTCACATTCTCTATCCCCCCTCCTCCCCCCATCGGCCTCCATGTTCACACTCTGTATCCCCCCCACCCCTACCCCTCGGCCTCCATGTTCACATTCTGTATGCGTATTCTACATGTGAGCGGTTCTGTAGTTATTTTTGTGTGAGATAAAACCTGTGTGGACACAAATGTTTCCGTATAAACCCACGTACAAAAAAAGTTGCTTCCCTTGATGTTTGTAAACGATTCAGTCTTACTATGTGATGTACTGCTCAGTGGGATGAAATGTGTGTGTGTGTGTGTGTGTGTGTGTGTGTGTGTGTGTGTGTGTGTGTGTGTGTGTGTGTGTGTGTGTGTGTTTCTCAAGTCTTTTGTGTATGTTCCCTCTAATTTATCAACCCCTTTCCCCTTAAATCTGATTTGCCACGATAGTTTCTCTGTCTGACTGTCTGTATCCATCTCTCTCATGAACACACACACACACACACACACACACACACACACACACACACACACACACACACACACACACACACACACGCACGCACGCACGCACGCACGCACGCACGCACGCGCGCGCACACACACACACACACACACACACACACGATCGAAGGGAGCTAACAAACGGAGAATAATATCTTTTCGTCGTACTCTTAATTCGCACCCTTTGCTTGAAAACATGCGGCCTGTTCAGTTATGTTTACATAATATACAATAGACAAGCCGCACCTTCCAGGCAGATGTGTTACGATTATATTCCATGTATGTACATTTGCCTACCCCAAATAGCGGGTGTTATTTTGCACGCTAAATTACGGTGATTTCATTCTGTCTAGGAAACAACAAGTCCTTGATGATCAGTCTCTCTCTGTCTGTGTCACTCTGTGTGTGTGTGTGTGCCACGGTGCTCGCGCGCGCGTGTGTTTGTGACCCAGTGAGGGCTCGGAAGCTGGGGCAATATTTATTATGAATAATGATGGAGTTGAGGAAGGGAAGGGAAGCGCCCCCAAAGTCGCACCCGTGAAGTGGGGGAATCTAGGCTGTTTGGCAACTGCACAGCCTTCCCATTGGGTCCGTAGCACACCCTCTACAGGTAATTAAGCAGCCGACCTAAGTAGAAAAAAAAAATCCCGTTTGCCTGGGACTCGAACTGAACCCGCGTTCTAACCACTACACTACGAGGGCCGAAGTGCAAGTGATAGTTTTAGTGAAAATATGTGCTGTCATGACACAATTCGCGAGTTCTCAATCAGATACTATATTCTATCTCTCCTCTTACTATTTGTATCAATGGTACCTTTTGGGAGGGAACCTTCGATACTAGTGCTAGGTGAGCGCATCCTGGTTAATTTTTTTTCTCTGCGATACGCATACAGAAGTGCCTCAAATACCACATTTCGCACCTCGCACGAATATCCCACAATTTTTTTTTTTCGGTTTTGGCCCTAACGGTTCGTTGACGGCTCTCACTGCAGCAAACATGAGTGTAATCATAGTGCAACTCTACCAGTAAGCCAAATTTAAATCCATGCAGACTAAATTAGTTATGATTTCTGGGGGGGGGGGGGGGGGGGGGGGGTTCAGTGAGGCCACTCGTGCACAAACCCCCAAACTTACTTGGTTGGGACTGAGTTAAGTCGGAATCATTTGGAAAACCGTTTGGCGATTGCAACTGACCCCAAACGACCCATAACATGATAACCTGCTTCAAAGTGACAGTTAATTGTCTTCTATATACACAATATTCACAGAGCTGCAGAGTGTTTAGTGCTTAACTTCTTAAGGTGAAGACCCCTAATGTAATTATGATATTCTTTCCTTCTATTTTCTGCAGATTCTCGAACTGCAGGGCAGCAATGCAAGGGAGAGAACTTGCCACAACCACACCCTTGCCGTTCTGTATAATGCTTTCGTCCCCTGGATAAAACATCGAGACTAGGGCGGCAAGACTAGACACTAGGCAAGTGTAGTGATTTTTTGTTGTCATGAAAAAGCGTGATTTTCGAGATTTTTAAAATTATTATTTTATAGGCCATGCCATGGGGCCGCAACAAGAGGCAAGCTGCCAGGGAAGCTGGGACTTTTTTTTGCGCTAGAGAGCTGCAAAGGCGATGCGAGCGGAATTGCATGAAGAGGCTTTCTGGCCTAAACAGAAAGTAGACTGACTAGCATTACTCCGGTGAGGCCTGAGCGGAAAGGAGACATTCAAATCTGTTTAAACTCCTGTCAGGTTCGTGTCCTTGAATGGTGTATGCATGGTAGGTTTTGTTTCTAGATTGAAGCATTTTCAGGGGTGACCATGATGCCTGAGTTTGACTGGGAATATATATAGGCATTTTGAGACCTCGTGCATTTGTGTTCTCTGACCTGCACAGATCCCCAGGCGGCTTCTATAATATGTTCGATGCACAAAGAAGTGAAAATGTTATTATTTAACCCGGAAAGATTTTTAAAATATATTTACACCTTGTTCTATTGTCTTCCTTTTTAATATTTCAGTCTGACGAAGAAGGACTTAGATTAGCCGTGAAATAGTCTTTGTTGATTGCGCGGTGTTAAGCCCTAAATAACTAAACCAACTGATGATCGTTTTTATTGGTGTGTGTGTGTGTGTGCGTGTGTGTGTGTGTGTGTGTGTGTGTGTGTGTGTGTGTGTGTGTCTGGGTGCGTGTGTGGGTGTGTGCGCACTGGTTCGGCTCAATGTTTGTAGTCGTAATGATTTTTATAGTCAGTTTTGTCTGAGCAGACGGGGGAGCCGGTGTAACAGGCCAGAATCTACCCCTGGCCCCGAATCTACACGGGTAGAAACTGGACTAGGCCAGTTTAAACCCGGGTAGTTTCTGGCCTAGGCCAGTTTCTACCCCCCTGGCCCCGAATCTACCCCCCTGGTCTGAGCTAAATTCGAACTCGTTGTACTGAGCTAAATTCACAGTTTCACTACACCAGTTGCTACAGTGACTACTACTGAGTCGAACTGGTTGTACTGAGGAAGGGGAGCCGGGGTGGTCGAATGGTAGAGCGTTGGACTTCTAATGCTCGGGTCGTGAGTTCTATCCCGGCTGGGGCCAAATATTTGTGCTGGCTTTTTCATCGTTGCCCCGTCTTTGATATCACCCTATGTGGTGGAAAAGGACGTTAAACCCCCAAACACCCACCGACCCACCCTGTACTGAGGAAATGCGCTGGTTGCGCTACCCCGCAAGCTTTTCCCTCTGACAGAAAACTGACACTGCCATTTATCTGGAAAACAGATCAGATCACTTCAACGTCGTTCTCAGCGTTGCATAACCTTGTTATAAAGTTTCGTTTTAAATCGCTGGTATGTTTGTTTTATAGACCACAATATTTATCGTATCGATACTCTGATATTCAGAATCCCACGTACTAAACTTTAGGCTTCTGTTGACTGTCGAGCCTTCTCCTACGCTGGTCCAAAAGCCTGGAATTGTCTGCCTCTTTCGCTCCGCCAGTCAACCTCCCTCGAAACCTTCAAAACAAATCTAAAAACCTACCTGTTTTCATCTCAAAGCACCGTCTAACCTGCCTCCGTCTTTCTCCATCTCCTTATAAAGTACCATACATGCAGTTGCCCTGGCCCTGAACCTTGACTCTTATCTGTACTTTTACCTGTACTTTTAGCGCTTAGAACTGCCTTATAAGTAGATTACAGCGCTATATCAATAAATTATTATTATAATTAGTTAACATGTGCTTTCATCTGCAACTCAAGTTACTCAATTTGTTATGCAGATTGCTCTGATGTTATACTGTTTGCATTAAAATTAATTTTAATTAAGATCTCTATCTATCTCAGTCTTGTGTGTGTGTGTGTGTGTGTGTGTGTGTGTGTGTGTCTGTGTGTGTGTCTGTCTGTCTGTCTGTCTGTGTGTGCACTCGTACATTAAAATATAATTTTGACAAAGTAAATAGTCATTTATATGCTCTTGTACTAGCATGAACAAGACTTACATGAACCATTTTTAGAGACAATACTATTATTTCAAAGTGTAATCAAAGACATATATACTGTTCAAACAAAGAAACGCATAGTCAATCTGATGTTATTTCATTCGGGGCCAGGGGGAGAGAAACTGGCCTAGAACAGGAGGGGGTAGATTCTGGGCCAGGGGAGATAGGAACTGGCCCAGGCCAGTTTAAACCCGGTGTAGCTTCTGGCCTAGTCCAGTTTCTACCCGGGTAGATTTGGGCCTAGGCCAGTTCCTGCGGGGTAGATTCTGGACGGGGTAGATTCTGGCCTGGTACACCTGGGTGGCCGAATGGTAGAGCGTTGGACTTCTAATGCTCGGGTCGTGAGTTGGAATCCCGGCTGGGGCGAAATATTTGTGCTGGCTTTTTCATCGTTGCCCCCGTCTTTGATATCACCCGTATGTGGTGGAAAAGGACGTTAAACTCCCAAACACCCACCCACCCACCCTTGTCTGAGCAGACAGTACAATTTCCCTTCGAGGGACGAATAAAGTGATATCTTATCTTATCTTATATTAACTAACGCACCACACGCTGGGAAGCACATCCCATCCGTATCGATCTGTTTGGAGCCGACTCTGTACCATCGGGTTTCGCTACGCTTACCCTCTGTAATGACCCGAAACAAGCTAACCGAGGGTGGGGTGGGTGTTTGGGGGTTTAACGTCCTTTTCCACCACATACGGATGATATCAAAGACGGGGCAACGATGAAAAAGCCAGCACAAATATTTGGCCCCAGCCGGGATGCAAACTCACGACCCGAGCGTGAGAAGTCCAGCGCTCTACCATTCGGTTAACCGAGACATGAGCCAAGACAACTAATCACTAAGAAGGAAACAACAAACACGCTCGGTGACAAGGAAAGTGGACAGTTCTGAACAACTTTGTGGTCAACGTGCTATTCCACAGTGTGCACAGAAGCGGTGAGTTCTGACGCATTCACCAGCACAGTACATTCTCAGCCTGTTTCGAGATTATTGCCTGCATGAGTTGTCCCCCGTGCCGCATACACAGACCCGCATTATTATCCCCCTTGCCGCAACAAGCAGGCATTTTTCGTGGCAGAGCACAAAGCTGCCACGAAAAATGCATGCATGCTGCGGGTCTGTGCTGGTGAATGCGACAGTTTTCACCGCTTCTGTGCACACTGTGAAATAATACGGGGACCTCAAAGTTGTTCGCAACTGTCCACTCTCCTTGTCGCCGAGTATTTGTGTTTTTTCGTCCTTAGGTATCACTTAGCTCGGCTCGGTCTCGGTTAGCCCGACTTGGCCGTCGTCGCAGGGGCGTAGAGTTATCGACGGACCCGGAACAGGGTTGGTCAGGAGCATGCGGGGTTCACCTGCCTTCCGGTGATCAGGCCAGTGTCGTTTGTCTGTGACTAGTACCCAGTTTTGCTCGCTCACCCTGTCTTAATCACCATCGGTTTTGTCTTCAGCCAGGGGAGTCTCAGTCAGTGGCTGTCCGTGGTATCCGCAGCGGATGTGGCGAAGTTCGCACTAATGATGCAGGGCAGTGAATATGTAACTGAGGTTCAAAGAAAGCTGGCTTCTTAGTATGGTCAGTAGCCGGTGTTGTCGGAAACCCAAGCTCGTAATGATGAAGGATCACATTTACCGGTCGGGGTGTGTGAGTGTGTGTGTGTGTGTGTGTGTGTGTGTGTGTGTGTGTGTGTGTGTTCATTTCTGAGATAAAGCAAAGTTCATATAACTGAAGTACTATGTAACCCGGCTGCGGCGTCTCCAGTATGAGAAATCAGTTCTATCGGAAATCAAAACTCTCTCTCTCTCTCTCTCTCTCTCTCACACACACACACACACACACACACACACACACACACAGCATCCAATCACCCACCCCCTCCCTAAACACACACACACGCACACACACACACACACACACACACACACACACACACAACACACACACACACACACGCTCCTGCGAATTCAATCTTCTGACTTCTCCACCTCATCAGCCGTAAACAAAAAGGACTTCACTACACCGGCACGTCACGTGTACACGGTACCCGCCACAGTGTCTGAACATCAGGTCTTTAACGCTTGTCTGAAGCTTCCAATCAACACTCTCGTTGTTGCCTGCAAATTAATACCGTCTGATGAAGCCACGACGCCGACACAAAGACCCATTACCGTACTGTTGTTCTTCTTTTGCAGCTCCGAGACAAAGGGACGGCTCGTCTGCCGGTAGCTTTCGCATCAACATGCCTTGAAAGGGGAGACGTGCGTCTCGTGTCTCCTAATGCCGACTCCAACCCGTGTATCGACTAAAGGTTCGGGTAGATGGCAACAGCAGAACCTGTCTGAGATACCCCGGCTACAGTGTTAGAACAAAAGACATGCGGGCAGTGGTCGTTTTTTGCACCAAAGACCCACCCTTTGGAACACTGTCCCTTCCCCCCCCCCTCTCCCCCCCCCCAAAAAAAAACCCAAACAAAAGAAAACAAAACAAAAAAACACCCGAAACAAACAAACAAACAAACAATAACAAAAAACAAACAAACAAAAAAACAACAAACAAAACAAAAACCAACAACATAAAACAACATAAGGCATACAGACAAACAAACAAACAAAAACAAACAAAACAAAACAAAACAAAAACCAACAACATAAAACAACATAAGGCATACAGACAAACAAAAAAACAAAAAAACAAAACAAACAAAAAAACAACAAACAAAACAAAAACCAACAACATAAAACAACATAAGGCATACAGATTCGGTCCCCACCTTTAAAGCTGCACTCAACACACTCTTCTCCGCAGCCCAGCAGCAGTAATGTCGGAGGGATTGACAGAATTTTCTCTCTCTCTCTCTCTCTCTCTCTCTCTCTCTCTCTCTTTGTGTGTACCACAACTGCTGTGTCTTTTATTGTTCTCTCTGGCATTATCTTCATGCCCTATTATTTCATTTTATTAACAACACGCTAAAGAGACGATGACCATTTGCGTAATATACAAGTCTGATACCACTTTTTTTTTAAAAAGATAAACTACCTAAGAGTGATATCAAAGACGGGGTCAGACAAGGCGGTCTTCTTGAACAGGTCACCGGCTTATGCAGGCTAATTGTGTTAACAGGTAGTGGTGCCATGTTGGTGTTGTGCACCATTCACCAAGTCGTTTGTGATTTGCATACCAGATTTGACCACAAGGTAGGTCGCGCGCCAGTTTTGACCACAAGGTAGGTCGCATAACCAGTTTTGAGAGCAAGGTAGGTCGCGCACCAGTTTTGAACACAAGGTAGATCGCATACCAGTTTTGACCGCAAGGTAGGTCGCATAACCAGTTTTGACCACAAGGTAGGTCGCATAACCAGTTTTGAGAGCAAGGTAGGTCGCATACCAGTTTTGACCACAAGGTAGGTCGCATAACCAGTTTTGAGAGCAAGGTAGGTCGCATACCAGTTTTGCGAGCAAGGTAGGTCGCATAACCAGTTTTGACCACAAGGTAGGTCGCATAACCAGTTTTGACCGCAAGGTAGGTCGCATAACCAGTTGTGAGAGCAAGGTAGGTTGCAACCAATTTTGAAAACAAGGTAGGTCGCATTACCGGTGTTGAGAGCAAGGGAGGTCGCATACCACTTTTGACCACAAGGTAGGTGACATAACCAGTTTTGAGAGCAAGGTAGGTCGCATAACCAGTTTGAGAGCAGGGTAGGTCGCAACCAGTTTTGAGAGCAAGGTAGGTCGCATAACCAGTTTTACCGCAAGGTAGATTGCTACCAATTTTGAAAACAAGCTAGGTCGCGTTACCGGTTTTGAGAGCAAGATACGTCGCATACCAGTTTTGACCACATGGTAGGTCGCATAACCAGTTTGGAGAGCAAGGTAGGTCGCAACCAGTTTTGAGAGCAAGGCAGGTCGCATAACCAGTTTTGACAGCAAGGTAGGTCGCATAACCAGTTTGGAGAGCAAGGTAGGTCGTATAACCAGTTTTTACCGCAAGGTAGGCTGCAACCAATTTTGAAAACAAGGTAGGTCGCATAACCGGGTTAGAGAGCAAGATACGTCACATACCAGTTTTGACCACATGGTAGGTTACACAACAGTTTCTGCAACAAGATACAAATCGCATACCAGGTCACTCGCGTCATTACCTTGTCGTCAATGCTGCACGACGATGACCGTTGCAGCTTCCAGCTCTCTCTCTCCATCGCAATGACTGGAAGGCATGTTTGTAAAGTGAGAGAAAGAAATCTATTTGCCGAGCTCCGCTTCGTCTAAAGCTATTCCTGCTGCCCCCCCCCCCCCCCCCCCCCTTCCCTCCCTCACCCCCCCCCCCATCCCCTCTGTTTCTATCTGATGACATTTTAGAAGTATCTGCATTTGCCATCGACCCAAAGCTATGTCGCTGAACGAGACAATGCATTCGTGACCGGTTTGTGATCTGGTTTGTGCAAATCATGGACGCGTAAAACAACATGCACTCCGTGGTATATGACAAAGCTGAAAGGCGATTGGTGCTTTGCAGTGGTATAAAGTACAACATCGGGAGTTCGATGACATCGCGAATCGTGATGTGCTATTGCACTTTGCGGACAGTGTTGAAGAGACAATGAATGAGTGAGAAATTTGTGTGAACCCAATGTACTTCAAGTTGAATAAATAGACACCTCATCTCCCCATGCACACACGCACACGCACACGCACACACACACACACACACACACACACACACACACACACACACACACACACACACACACACACACACACACACACACACACGCCTGGTGTTTAAAAAGACTGAAAAATAGTATTTGAACAAAAATATTTTGCCTGAAGCCCTATAGAAAGTATGAAACATTTTGTGTTCCTCACACCCCCCCCCCCCTCACCCCCTCTGTCTCTCTTAGTGTAGTTCTCCTAATTTAGCAAAGACCAGATAGAAGATAGGTCTTTGTACTTGTATTAGACTTGGACAATTTCATTTCATTTCATTTCTCTCTCTCTCCATCAATCTTTCTCTGAGGGACGCTATACCTATTCTTTCAACCTCGAAAAATAAATTGGCAATGCCATTGTCCTTGTCTGTCTGTCTGTCTGTCTGTCTCTCTCTCTCTCTCTCTCTCTCTCGCAGCTTCCTCTGCCATGTATAAAACACCCCCCCTCCCCATAACGCCCTTCCAACCCATCTCCCCCCCCCCCTTCCCCCATCCAACCCGACCCCCCAATTTGCCCCGCCCACCCCCCTCCCCCTCTCCTCCCCCTCCTCCCGCCCCCAATCCTTTTACACTCACACTCCTCCACAACCACGACCACATAA